>JABEVN020000619.1:0-29531 GCA_013146195.2 Codonopsis lanceolata | reverse complement strand
TTGGCTTAGGGATTTATATTAGGGTTTAAGGTTCAAGGTTTAGGAGATTAGAGTTTAATGTTGAAGGTTAGAGTTTAGGCTTAAGGTAACTAAACCTTAAATCTTAAACCCTAACCTTTATATGCCCTAACCAAACCAAACCCTAAAAGAAAAATAAATAAAAATGAATGAAAACTCAAAAACTTCCAAAGCCCGTAATGCTGCTTAAACAACATTTTTTGGGATTAAACGAAGTCATCATGGAAGTTACACCTTAAACCCTAAACCCTAAACCCTAAACCTTAAACGAACTCCTAAACCCTAAACCCTAACCCTATCTCTTATTCCCCTAACCTTAAACCTTATACTTTAAACCCCGAACTGTAGTTTTAAACTTGATCCTAGTTCCCAGCTAACCCTGCTTCCAACCATAGTCTCCTTTAAACCAAAAACGTTCACATAACCTGTCTCTTATCCTCCGAATCTTTGGAACCTCTAACCCGAGTTTTCTAACCTTAACATACCTGGGTTCCAAACATTATATGCCACTACCCTAAAACCATAAACCATAACTCTAATGCTAACCCTGGAGTTTGAACCTAATCCCTTACATATACGAGAAAGAAAACAAATTATTTATGAATGAAAGAAATGAAAGAACATATTTTCTCCATATGAATGAAGCATCCTATTTTGAATCCAAAAATATTAAAAATATTAAAAATAAATAAATATTTTTGTACATAAAACTGGTACCAGTTTTGAATAAAAACTTTGTTTATTTATTTTTATTTTTTAATATTTGTTTTTGGATTCAAAATAGTTGATGCTTCATCCTTATGGAGATTATCATGTTCATTTTATGTTTTTCCTTCCAAAATATTTTTTTGTTTCTCATTCATAGATTAAGGTTAGCTTTTAGTGGATTAAAGATAAGACCATTTTCTAAGTTAAGGTTTAAGGTTAGGCTTAGGATTAGGTTAGTATTAGAGTTAGGGTTTAAGGTTTAGTGATTTGGGATAGTGCATAATGTTTAAGGTTTTAGGGTTAAGGTTTAAAGTTAGAGACTCAAGGTTAGTTTGTTTCGAATTAGGTTTGGTGGATGTTGTGGTTTAGTGATACAATTATTTTTGGTTTAAGGTTTATAGTTACGCTTGCTTGGCGATGTGCTTAGAGTTAGGGTTTAAGGTTTAAGGTTTAAGGTTTTTTAGGTTTAAACTTTGGCTTAGGGATTAGGTTTAGGTTTAGGTTGGGTTTACAAGTAGTGTGTTTCGTGTTTAAGGGTTTAAGGTTTGGCTTAGGTTTGTGGTTTAAGGTTTATGGTTTTAGGTTTTAAGGTTTAGGTTTATGGTTTTAAGGTTTAACGCTTGGGTTTAGGATTAGGTTAGGTTTAAGGTTTAAGGTTTAGAGATTAGGTTTAATGTTGAAGGTTAGAGTTTAGGCTTAAGGTAACGGAAACCTTAAATCTTAAACCCTAACCCTTTATATGCCCTAACCAAACCAAACCCTAAAAGAAAAATAAATAAAATGAATGAAAACCCAAAAACTTCCAAAGCCCGTAATAAAGCTTAAACAACATTTTTGGGATTAAAACGAAGTCATCACTTGTTAACCCTAAACCCTAAACCCTAATTTCTAAACCTTATCTTAAACCCAACCTAAACCCTAACCCTAACTCTTATTCCCTAACCTTAAACCCGAACCTCAATTCTAAAAAAAGCTTAAACCCTAACTCTAGCCCTATCTCAATCCCTAAGTTTAACCATAACCTTAAACCAAAACAATTGTCTTCCTTATTCTAACCCACTCGAATCTTAAACCCTAACCTCGAAGTTTTAACCTTAAACCATAACCCTAAACCAACATTATACACTACCCTAATCGCTAAACCATAAACCATAACTCTAATGCTAACCCTAATCGATAGTTTAACCTTATCCTATAAACGAGAAAAAAAAAAATTATTTATGAATGAAAGAAACACGATAATCTCCATATGATGAAGCATCTATTTTGAACAAAAAATATTAAAATATAAAAAAATAAATATTTTTGACATAAACCGGTACGCTTTATGAAAAAATTTGTTTATTTATTTTATTTTTTAATATTTTTTTTTCGATTCAAAATAGTTGATGCTTCATCCTTATGGAGATTATCATGTTCATTTTATGTTTTTTCCTTCCAAAATATTTTTTTGTTTCTCATTCATAGGGATTAAGGTTAGGCTTAGGGATTAGGAGGATAAGACCATTTTCTAAGTTAAGGTTTAAGGTTAGGCTTAGGGATTAGGGTTAGTATTAGAGTTAGGTTTAAGGTTTAGTGATTTGGGATAGTGCATAATGTTTAAGGTTTTAGGGTTAAGGTTTAAAGTTAGAGACTCAAGGTTAGGGTTTAAGGTTTCGAATTAGGTTTAGGGATAAGGGTTAGGGTTTAGTGATACAATTGTTTTTGGTTTAAGGTTTATAGTTAGGCTTAGGGCTTGGCTTGGCGGCATGTGCTTAGAGTTAGGTTTAAGGTTTAAGGTTTAAGGTTTTAGGGTTTAAGCTTTGGCTTAGGGATTAGGTTTAGGGTTTAGGGTTAGGGTTTCTAAGGGTTTAAGGTTTAAGGGTTTAAGGTTATGCTTAGGGTTTAGGGTTTAAGGTTTATGGTTTTAGGTTTTAAGGTTTAGGGTTTATGGTTTTAAGGTTTAACGTTTGGCTTAGGGATTAGGGTTAGGGTTTAAGGTTTAAGGTTTAGAGATTAGGGTTTAATGTTGAAGGTTAGAGTTTAGGCTTAAGGTAACGGAAACCTTAAATCTTAAACCCTAACCCTTTATATGCCCTAACCAAACCAAACCCTAAAAGAAAAAAATAAATAAAAATGAATGAAAAACCCAAAAACTTCCAAAGCCCGTAACAGTGCTTAAACAACATTTTTTGGGATTAAAACGAAGTCATCACGGGTTACACCCTAAACCCTAAACCCTAATCTCTAAAACCTTAAATCTTAAACCCTAAACCCTAAACCCTAAACCCTAACCCTAACTCTTATTCCCTAACCTTAAACCTTATACCTTAAACCTGAACCTCAATCCTAAAGCCTTAAACCCTAACTCTAGCCCTATCCCCAATCCCTCAAGCCTAACCATAAACCTTAAACCAAAAACAATTCTCATGGCATAACCTAACCCTTATCCCTAAACCTAATTCGAAACTTAAACCCTAACCTCGAAGTTTCTAACCTTAAACCATAACCCAAAACCTTAAACATTATACACTAACCTAATCGCTAAACCATAAACCATAACTCTAATGCTAACCTAACTAAGATCGAGAAAGCAACTAACTTAATCTTATAAACGAGAAACAAAAAAATTATTTATGAATGAAAGAAACATGAATGAACACGATAATCTCCATATTTGATGAAGCATCAACTATTTTGAATCCAAAAAAATTAAAAAATATTAAAAAATAAAAAATATTTTGTACATAAAACCGGTACCGCTTTTATGAACAAAAACTTTGTTTATTTATTTTTATTTTTTTAATATTTTTTTGGATTCAAAATAGTTGATGCTTCATCCTTATGAAGATTATCATGTTCATTTATGTTTTTTCCTTCAAAATATTTTTTTTGTTTCTCATTCATAGGGATTAAGGTTAGGCTTAGGGATTAGGGAGATAAGACCATTTTCTAAGTTAAGGTTTAAGGTTAGGGCTTAGGGATTAGGAAGATAAGACCATTTTCTAAGTTAAGGTTTAAGGTTAGGCTTAGGGATTAGGTTAGTATTAGAGTTAGGGTTTAAGGTTTAGTGATTTGGGATAGTGCATAATGTTTAAGGTTTTAGGGTTAAGGTTTAAGGTTAGAGACTCAAGGTTAGGTTTAAGGTTTCAATTAGGTTTAGGGATAAGGGTTAGGGTTTAGGTGATACAATTGTTTTTGGTTTAAGGTTTATAGTTAGCTTAGGGCTTGGGCTTGGCGACAGGCTTAGAGTTATTTTTAAGGTTTAAGGTTTAAGGTTTAAGGGTTTAAACTTTGGCTTAGGGATTAGGTTTAGGGTTTAGGTTAAGGGTTTACTAGTAAAGGTTTTATTTTAAGGTTTAAGGGTTTAAGGTTTGGCTTAGGGTTTAGGGTTTAAGGTTTATGGTTTTAGGTTTTAAGGTTTAGGGTTTATGGTTTTAAGGTTTAACGTTTGGCTTAGGGATTAGGGTTAGGGTTTAAGGTTTAAGGTTTAGAGATTAGGGTTTAATGTTGAAGGTTAGAGTTTAGGCTTAAGGTAACAGAAACCTTAAATCTTAAACCCTAACCCTTTATATGCCCTAACCAAACCAAACCCTAAAAGGAAAAAATAAATAAAAATGAATGAAAAACCCAAAAAACTTCCAAAGCCGTGCTGATGCTTAAACAACATTTTTGGGATTAAAACGAAGTCATCACGGGTTACACCTAAACCTAAACCTAATCTCTAAAACCTTAAATCTTAAACCTAAACCCTAAACCCTAACCTAACTCTTATTCCCAACCTTAAACCTTATACCTTAAACATGAACCTCAATCCTAAAGCCTTAAACCTTAACTCTAGCCCTATCCCCTAATCCCCTCCCAAGCCTATCCCCAATCCCTAAGCTAACCATAAACCTTAAACCAAAAACAATTGTCTCACTTAACCCTAACCCTATCCTAAACCTAATTGAAACCTTAAACCCTAACCTCGAGTTTCTAACCTTAAACCATAACCCTAAAACCTTAAACATTATACACTAACCCTAATCGCTAAACCATAAACCATAACTCTAATGCTAACCCTAACCGATAAGCCTAACCTTAATCCCTATAAACGAGAAACAAAAAAAAATTATTTATGAATGAAAGAAACATGAAATGAACACGATAATCTCCATACGGATGAAGCATCAACTATTTTGAATCCAAAAAATATTAAAAAATATTAAAAAATAAAAAATATTTTGTACATAAAGCTGGTACCGGCTTTATGAACAAAATATTTGTTTATTTATTTTTATTTTTAATATTTTGTATTCAAAATAGTTGATGCTTCATCCTATGGTGATTATCATGTTCATTTTATGTTTTTCCTTCAAAATATTTTTTTGTTTCTCATTCATAGGGATTAAGGTTAGGCTTAGGGATTAGGGAGGATAAGACCATTTTCTAAGTTAAGGTTTAAGGTTAGGCTTAGGGATTAGGGTTAGTATTAGAGTTAGGGTTTAAGGTTTAGTTATTTGGGATAGTGCATAATATTTAAGGTTTTAGGGTTAAGGTTTAAGGTTAGAGACTCAAGGTTAGGGTTTAAGGTTTCGAATTAGGTTTAGGGATAAGGGTTAGGGTTTAGGTGATACAATTGTTTTTGGTTTAAGGTTTATAGTTAGGCTTAGGGCTTGGCGACAGCTTAGAGTTAGGGTTTAAGGTTTAAGGTTTAAGGTTTAAGGGTTTAAACTTTGGCTTAGGGATTAGGTTTAGGGTTTAGGGTTTAGGGTTTACGGTAAAGGGTTTAAGGTTTTAAGGTTTAAGGTTTAAGGGTTTAAGGTTTGGGTTAGGGTTTAGGGTTTAAGGTTTATGGTTTTAGGTTTTAGGGTTTAGGGTTTATGGTTTTAAGGTTTAACGTTTGGCTTAGGGATTAGGGTTAGGGTTTAAGGTTTAAGGTTTAGAGATTAGGGTTTAATGTTGAAGGTTAGAGTTTAGGCTTAAGGTAACGGAAACCTTAAATCTTAAACCCTAACCCTTTATATGCCCTAACCAAACCAAACCCTAAAAGGAAAAAATAAATAAAAATGAATGAAAAACCCAAAAAACTTCCAAAGCCCGTAACAGTGCTTAAACAACATTTTTTGGGATTAAAACGAAGTCATCACGGGTTACACCCTAAACCCTAAACCCTAATCTCTAAAACCTTAAATCTTAAACCCTAAACCTAAACCCTAACCCTAACTCTTATTCCCTAACCTTAAACCATATACCTTAAACCTGAACCTCAATCCTAAAGCCTTAAACCCTAACTCTAGCCCTATCCCCAATCCCTAAGCCTAACCATAAACCTTAAACCAAAAACAATTGTCTCACATAAAACCCCTTATCCTAAACCTAATTAAAACCTTAAACCCTAACCTCGAAGTTTCTAACCTTAAACCTTAAACCATAACCCTAAAACCTTAAACATTATACACTAACCCTAATCGCTAAACCATAAACCATAACTCTAATGCTAACCCTAACCGATAAGCCTAACCTTAATCCCTATAAACGAGAAACAAAAAAAAATTATTTATGAATGAAAGAAACATGAAATGAACACGATAATCTCCATATGAATGAAGCATCAACTATTTTGAATCCAAAAAAAATATTAAAAAATATTAAAAAATAAATAAATATTTTGTACATAAAACTGGTACCAGTTTTATGAATAAAAAATTTGTTTATTTATTTTTATTTTTTTAATATTTGTTTTTGGATTCAAAATAGTTGATGCTTCATCCTTATGGAGATTATCATGTTCATTTTATGTTTTTTCCTTCCAAAATATTTTTTTTGTTTCTCGTTCATAGGGATTAAGGTTAGGCTTAGGGATTAGGGAAGATAAGACCATTTTCTAAGTTAAGGTTTAAGGTTAGGCTTAGGGATTAGGGTTAGTATTAGAGTTAGGGTTTAAGGTTTAGTGATTTGGGATAGTGCATAATGTTTAAGGTTTTAGGGTTAAGGTTTAAAGTTAGAGACTCAAGGTTAGGGTTTAAGGTTTCGAATTAGGTTTAGGGATAAGGGTTAGGGTTTAGGTGATACAATTATTTTTGGTTTAAGGTTTATAGTTAGGCTTAGGGCTTGGCGACAGGCTTAGAGTTAGGGTTTAAGGTTTAAGGTTTAAGGTTTTAGGGTTTAAGCTTTGGCTTAGGGATTAGGTTTAGGGTTTAGGGTTTACGGTAAAGGGTTTCAGGTTTAAGGGTTTAAGGTTTGGCTTAGGGTTTAGGGTTTAAGGTTTATGGTTTTAGGTTTTAAGGTTTAGGGTTTATGGTTTTAAGGTTTAACGTTTGGCTTAGGGATTAGGGTTAGGGTTTAAGGTTTAAGGTTTAGAGATTAGAGTTTAATGTTGAAGGTTAGAGTTTAGGCTTAAGGTAACGGAAACCTTAAATCTTAAACCCTAACCCTTTATATGCCCTAACCAAACCAAACCCTAAAAGGAAAAAAAAAATAAATAAAATGAATGAAAAACCCAAAAACTTCCAAAGCCCGTAACAGTGCTTAAACAACATTTTTTGGGATTAAAACGAAGTCATCACGGGTTACACCCTAAACCCTAAACCCTAATCTCTAAAACCTTAAATATTAAACCCTAAACCCTAAACCCTAACCCTAACTCTTATTCCCTAACCTTAAACCTTATACCTTAAACATGAACCTCAATCCTAAAGCCTTAAACCCTAAACCCTATAATCCTAGCCTAACCATAAACCTTAAACCAAAAACAATTGTCTCACTTAAACCCTAACCCTTATCTCTAAACCTAATTGAAACCTTAAACCCTAACCTCGAGTTTCTAACCTTAAACCATAACCCTAAAACCTTAAACATTATACACTAACCTAATCGCTAAACCATAAACCATAACTCTAATGCTAACCCTAGATAAGCTAACCTTAATCCCTATAAACGAGAAACAAAAAAAATATTTATGAATGAAAGAAACATGAAATGAACACGATAATCTCCATACGGATGAAGCATCAACTATTTTGAATCCAAAAAAAATATTAAAAAAATATTAAAAAATAAAAAAGTATTTTGTACATAAAACTGGTACCAGTTTTGTGAACAAAATATTTGTTTATTTATTTTTATTTTTTTAATATTTTTTTTGTATTCAAAATAGTTGATGCTTCATCCTTATGAAGATTATCATGTTCATTTTATGTTTTTCCCTTCAAAAATATTTTTTTTGTTTCTCATTCATAGGGATTAAGGTTAGGCTTAGGGATTAGGGAGGATAAGACCATTTTCTAAGTTAAGGTTTAAGGTTAGGCTTAGGGATTAGGGTTAGTATTAGAGTTAGGGTTTAAGGTTTAGTTATTTGGGATAGTGCATAATATTTAAGGTTTTAGGGTTAAGGTTTAAGGTTAGAGACTCAAGGTTAGGGTTTAAGGTTTCGAATTAGGTTTAGGGATAAGGGTTAGGGTTTAGGTGATACAATTGTTTTTGGTTTAAGGTTTATAGTTAGGCTTAGGGCTTGGCTTGCTTAGAGTTAGGGTTTAAGGTTTAAGGTTTAAGGTTTAAGTGTTTAAACTTTGGCTTAGGGATTAGGTTTAGGGGTTAGGGTTTAGGGTTTACGGTAAAGGGTTTAAGGTTTTAAGGTTTAAGGTTTAAGGGTTTAAGGTTTAGGGTTTAGGGTTTAAGGTTTATGGTTTTAGGTTTTAGGGTTTAGGGTTTATGGTTTTAGGGTTTATGGTTTTAAGGTTTAACGTTTGGCTTAGGGATTAGGGTTAGGGTTTAAGGTTTAAGGTTTAGAGATTAGTGTTTAATGTTGAAGGTTAGAGTTCAGGCTTAAGGTAACGGAAACCTTAAATCTTAAACCCTAACCCTTTATATGCCCTAACCAAACCAAACCCTAAAAGGAAAAAATAAATAAAAATGAATGAAAAACCCAAAAAACTTCCAAAGCCCGTAATAGTGTTTAAACAACATTTTTTGGGATTAAAACGAAGTCATCACGGGTTACACCCTAAACCCTAAACCCTAATTTCTAAAACCTTAACGCCGAGTGTTATTGTAGGTTTAATGGTGAATACTAGAGCAGGAGCTAGTTCCGGAGGTGGCACTGGAAGAGGTGCTGGTAGAGGTATTGGCGGTGGCAGAAATGCTAACGATAACCGTCAACAGAATATTCCTCCACTGCGAACACCAGAAGAGCAGTATGAGGCGATGGCAAATATGTATCGTGGCATGCTTGATTTGATGAACGAGATGAATCAAAGAGGTTTTGGTAGAGTGGAGCAACAAGGGGGACCACGGCGTAACCACGGCCCGAGCCACGTAGAGAGGCCGAGGCGGGAGGCTAGGCATAATGATAATTCTATGCTTGAAAGATTTGTGAAGTTAAAGCCGAGGCAATTTAATGAAGAGCTGACGCTGCAAAAGCCGAGCTTTGGATCGAACACTTTGAGAAAATATTTGCACCATTGGGTTGCGATGATGAACAGAAAGTTGTATTAGCGGTGTTCAAGCTTGAGGGTGCTGCCGAGCATTGGTGGCAGGTACTGAGGGAGAGTTGGGAACTGCATAGAGTTCCACAGATATGGCCTAATTTCGTTCGAGAGTTCCGAGCTTCCTATGTACCGGAAGTGGTTCGAGAGAAAAGAGAGAAAGAATTTCTGGATTTGGTGCAGGGGAGTATGACATTTCACAAGATTCGATTCACCGAGTTGGCTCGTTTCGCACACATTTGATTCCGATGAGGCTAGGAGAACACGTAAATTTGTAAAGGGTTTGAGGGCCGGAGTACAGAAACTTCTTTCTCATCGGTTGTGGAGTACAGAAAGCCGTTGATAGAGCCTACATTATTGAGAGAGACATTGATGAGCACCGTACTATGCCTATTTCGGGTTCTTCTCGGCGGAGCCTTAAGGCGGAGTCATGGAGCAGTAACCGTGGGAATTTTAGTGGAGGCAATGATCGCAAGAAAGGAAGTGGAAAATCTCATTATGAAGGACATGCGAAGAGTCAGTCAAGTGGCAAGGGAGCTAGTACTACATCTACTCAGAGGGATCGTAGTGTGGCATTGGTTTGCTCTTATTGTTCCAAGATTGGGCATACAGAAGATAGGTGATGGAGTAAGAATGGAGCACCAATGGAGTCTTACTACTGTGGAGTTTCGGGACACATGAAGAAGGATTGTCCTAAATTGAAGAGCAATCAGACAGGAGGTTCTAGTCAGACTACAGCTGGAACAAAGAGAGATAGCGATGGGAAAGCTAAAGTGTGGTGGTCGTGTATTTGCTCTAGATCAGAGAGGTGTACCTGAGTCTACAGTGATTGGAGGTACCGTTTCTATTTTCGGTAATGAGGCTCGTGTACTTATAGACCCAGGATCATCGCATTCTTATGTTGCATCGCATTTCGTTGATAAGCTATGTGTTATGCCTCAGTCTTTACCATATGTGCTTGAAGTATCTACCCCTCTTGGGGAATGTTTGTTAAGCTTGGATATTTATAGAGCATGCGATGTACTTGTGGATAAACATGTGTTGCATGCGGATTTGGTGGTGTTACCACTTCGTGATTTCGATGTTATCCTTGGTATGGATTGGTTGAGCACATATCATGCATTGGTGGATTGCCTTAGTAAAAGAGTCACTTTTGCTTTGCCTGGCGTTCCTAACTTTGTGTTTTTGGGAGATAATGCACCGAGTGGTTTACGCGTCATTTCTGCGCTTAAGGCTAGGAAACTGTTGTCGCGTGGGTGCACAGGGTATCTTGCTTGCGTAGTGGACAAGCGGGTTTCTTCTTCTAATCTTGAAGATGTGCCGCTTGTGTGTGAGTTCCCGGATGTTTCTCTAAAGATTTTGGGATGCCTCCGGATAGAGATTGAATTTTGTATTGAGTTATTGCGGGGACTACACCATTTCAAGGCGCCGTATAGAATGGCACCTATGGAATTAAAGGAGTTGAAGGTTCAGTTACAAGAGCTCCTTGACATTGGCTTCATTAAGCCAAGCGTATCGCCTTGGGGTGCGCCGGTATTATTTGTAAGGAAGAAAGATGGGAGCCTGAGATTGTGCATCGATTATCGAGAGTTGAACAAGGCAACGATCAAGAACAAGTATCCATTGCCTCATATAGATGACTTGTTTGATCAATTGCAAGGATCGGTGGTCTATTCCAAACTTGACTTGAGATTTGGGTACCATCAGTTGAAGGTTAGAGCCGAAGATGTTCGAAACGGCCGCACGAGGTACGGGCATTATGAATTTATGGTGATGCCATTCGGTTGACTAATGCGCCGGTGTTCATGGATTTGATGAACCGGTATTTCACAATTTTCTTGATTGCTTCGTGGTGGTTTTCATGTATTCCACATCCTTGTGTATTCTCTCTGGATGAGCATGCACAACATTTGCGGATGGTTTTGTCTATTCTTCTGAGAGGCAACTCTACGCCAAGTTTAGCAAGTGTGCTTTTGGCTAGAGGAGGTTTCTTTCAAGTTTGGGGCACGTTGTTTCTAGTGCCTGGATAGCGGTGGATCCTTCCAAAGTTGAGGCAAGAATGAATTGGAGGGACCGACCACGCGATTACTGAGGTTAGGAGTTTCTTGGGGCTAGCCGGATATTATCGGAGATTCATAGAGGGATTTTCGAAGATTGCTACGCCCATGACAAATTTGACTCAAAAGAAGACCGCATTTGTGTGGAGCGATAAGTGTGAAGAAAGCTTCCAAGAATTGAAGAAAAGGTTGACTACGGCTCCAGTGTTAGCATTGCCTAGCGGAGGTGATAATTTTGTTGTTTATAGTGATGCTTCGAAAGAAGGATTGGGATGTGTGCTTATGCAGAATGGGAAAGTGATTGCTTATGCTTCAAGGAAGTTGTCTCCGTATGAGATGAATTATCCTACGCATGATCTCGAGCTCGCGGCGATTATATTTGCTTTGCACAAGTGGAAGCATTATTTGTATGGTTCGAAGTTTGAGATTTTCACAGACCATAAGAGTTTGAAATATCTCTTCTCTCAGAAAGAGTTGAACATGAGACAGCGGAGATGGATGGAGAAATTGAAGGATCACGATTGCACTATATTGTATCATCCGGGGAAGGCGAATGTAGTCGCAGATGCTTTGAGTAGAAAAGTACACTTGTCATGTTTGATGATGCGGGAATGGAAAATGTTGGAAGATGTTCGTGATTGGAATCCTAGCGAGGTTAATCATGGAGTATTATTTGCTAGTGTGCGGGCTATTCCAGCTTTATTGGAAAGAATTAAGGAGACTCAGAAGAAAGATCCAGAGTTGGTGAAAATCATTGATGGTTTGAAAGAGAATAAGGAGAATGAGTTCGCGATGAACCAGGATGGGATTTTGACATTTAAGGGTAGAGTTTGTGTTCCTTCAGTTGAAGATGTGAAGCGGCTTGTATTGGATGAGGCTCACAAGGCAAAGTATACTATCCATCCGGGGAGTACGAAAATGTATAGAGATTTGAAGAAGCAATTTTGGTGGAGTGGCATGAAGTTTACGATAGCGATTATGTGTCGAGGTGTCTCACTTGTCAGCAGGTAAAGGCGGAACACCAAAGACCTGCGGGGTTGTTACAGCCGTTGGATATTCCGGAGTGGAAATGGGAACATGTTACGATGGACTTTGTTTCGGGATTTCCACGCACTCGTAGAGGTTTTGATGCCGTCTGGGTTGTTGTTGATCGACTCACGAAGTCGGCTCATTTTATTCCGATTGCGATGACTTATTCATTGAGTCGCTTAGCGGCATTGTATGTGCAGAGATTGTTAGATTGCACGGGGTTCCAGTTAGTATTGTTTCGCCGATCCGAGGTTTACATCGAGGTTTTGGCACTTTGCAAGAAGCTATGGGGACCAAGTTGAACTTTAGCACAGCTTTTCACCCTCAGTGGACAGTCCGAGAGAACAATTCAGATACTTGAGGATATGTTACGGGCTTGTACGATTGATTTTAAAGGGAGTTGGGATACACATCTTCCTTTGGCGGAGTTTTGCGATAACAATAGTTACCAATCGAGCATCGAGATGGCACCGTATGAGGCTCTTTATGGGAGGAAGTGTAGATCTCCTATTTGCTGGGACGAGGTTGGAGAAGCTAAATTATGGGGTTCAGAAATTGTTCAGCAGTCTGTTGAGAGTGTGAAGATAATTCGAGATAGATTGCTCACCGCTCAAAGTCGACAGAAAAGCTACGCGGATAATAGAAGGAGAGATTTGGAGTTTCAGGTTGGAGACTTTGTGTTTCTTAAGGTATCGCCTAGAAGGGGTACCAAGAGATTCGGGAAGAAAGGGAAATTATCACCGAGGTTCGTTGGACCTTTTGAGATTCTGGAGCGAGTTGGGAGTTTGGCATACGTGGTGGCTTTACCGCGTCTTTGTCGAGATCCATAATGTATTTCATGTGTCTATGCTTCGAAATATCTTAAGGATGATTCCCATGTTCTTGAGTATGAGGAGATTACTTTTCACCGGACTTGTCTTATGTTGAGCAGCCGGTGAAGATACTTGACACGAAAGAGCAAGTTTTGAGGAGCAAGAGAATTCCTTTGGTGAAAGTTCTTTGGAAGAATCACGAGATCGAGGAAGCAACTTGGGAGACCGAGTTGGAGATGCGAGAGAAATATCCTCATTTGTTTGATGACTACGGTAAGAATTTAGGGGCTAAATTCCTTAAAGTAGGGGAGAATGTAAAACCCTAAAATGTTGCTTGCTTGTGATATGCATGAATTCATACACTTATAATCATCATAAATATGTTCATTTAGCTCCCGTATGTGTTTAGAGTCAATAGCATGATCGTTGACGCCGCTTTGAGATGCACGTATGCATTTTTTCTTTCACGAGATGCTTTGAATCTCGGGTTTATGTTTTATGTTGTAATCACATGGTTATTTGTTAGAAGGCATTCAAAACATCATTAACATGCCTTGATGTTTGTTAGATGCTAATTGCATCGCCGGTTTGGTTGCTAGTTGGATTCTAGCGAAAACCCTTCTCGCTTGACGTTTTGGCCGGGAGAGTTCTGCCTGAGTTCTGGGCCATGTTTTGATGAGGTTTGAGACTTGATTCCTTTGGTTAATGTTTGGAGGTTATTAAGGTTGATTTATAGACCATTTTTGGTTTGGAAGGACTCGAGATTGCACGCGGAGAGTCCGGACCGAGCAAGGAAAGCGGAAAACCTAGAATGCTGAAAAACTGAGTGATGCGGTCGCATCACCCATCCTCCAAGCGACCGCAAGGGTCTGAATTCCAGATTACGGGATTTTTAATCCCTCTTCTCACTGTCCGAAAGTTTGACCCTTTAAACCCATTTTAAACCCATCCTAAACCCACTTAATTAGCCTAACACTAATCCTAAACATCTATTAGGAGATTTAGGGGTTAATTAGTGAGGTAATTAGTGATTTAATCCCTCATATAAAAAGCAATTCAGCCGCACTCTTCTTTCAGTCGGCCAAATCAGAATGCGACTCTTTCCCCTTTATGCTTCTCGTGAGCACTCAACAAAGAGCTTGAGAGAGAGAGCTTGAGAAGGAGATTCTTGGGTCTTGAAGGGCTGAGCTTGGTGTCCATTGCTAGGAGTCCTCTTCTTCCCCCATTCCACCTTCAAGATTGAAGAAAGAGTTGAGAAGAAGACTCAATCTCTAGGGCACGAATTTTCAGATTTGTTAGGGCTGAGTTTTGTAAGTTTCTACCTTTCTTCTCCTTCTTTTTAGGCTCCATTGACCCTAGGGAATCAACCATGTGTGCTATTTGAGGTCAATGGAAGCCATGGTTAGGGTTTATAGAAGATGTATGAACCCTAGGATTTCAAATTCATGATAGAACTTGATTGGCCTATGTGAGACCATGATTATGTGAAATTCATGTTCTAATTAGCTTATTGAACTTGGTTATGTTGTTTATTCATGTGGATTAATGTTGGTTTGGTTGAGATACTTGGAGGGTGCCTTGCCCTAATTTTGTTTTAGCTTGCAATCTATTGATGTTAGCTTGATTAATATGTTTTACATGCTTAATAGAGCATATTGAACCATGTTGTAAATTTTAATCATGATTTGAAGGTTATGATTTGTATGATGACTTGATGGAATTATGCACAAGATGATTAATTTGCTCTAAGTTGCTTTGTTAAGTAATTTGTTGGGTTTATATGAGTATATTGAACATTGGGATTGTGGTTTTGGGCGATAGTTATGAACATAGGGGGATGATGAAGCCTAAGCTTCTATTCCTTGAATTTTCGAAAACTTAGATTGAACTCAACGGAGTTAACCTTTGGGTTAGTATGAATCCTAGGAACTATAATTTTAAGTCCTACGGAATTTTGGGTAGAATTCATGGAGGTCGAGCCTCCAAGAAGTTTTGAAGTGTGTGTAGCACACTTGATTATGAGAGCTTATATGATTCTCGGTTGTGATGTTTATGCTAGTTGTGGATGAATTGCATGACTAGTTTGATAGTAGAGTGTTTACCTACTTGTTTTGAGCATATGAGTATATATTACTTGTGCTTGGGTTTTAAGTCCAATGGCGTCTGTTGAGTCTTTGGTGGGACGATACATCGTCTTCACGAATTATGGGATTCGTGATCGCGATGTATCGCCGTGCCGGGTTTGCACACACCCCTCCATCGATGGCCACGGTGGGGAAGTAGTTTATCTTAGTTGTAGTAATACACATGACTTTGATAACTATGGAACTCGGCGGAGATCGTCTCGGGACGCCGATATCTACGAGAGGGATATCGAGGGCACATAAGGGTTTTGCACGTGCAGGAGCGACACGCGGAGGAATTTTTGGTAATGGTATCATATCCCTTATATATATATGAATTGTTTCACAAGTGCTTAAGTGAATAACGTGCTTGGTGAATTTGGATATGATATGATGTTTGTTTTGGTTTCTTACATGTTATACTTAATAGATAACATATTGATTTAATGTTGTTAAGCATATATGCTACCACATGAATATTATGGGAATGTTGTTTTATGCCAAAGGTATAATTATTGTTGTTTAGGACTAAAATGCCTTGACATGGTTTTATGATGAGATGTTATACTTTAACGATAACATATTTATTTAATGTCGAGCATGGATGCCATGACATGATTTTATATACGGTTATTTCATGACGATAGCATGATAAATTTTATGATTGAGCATTATGCCATGGTAGGAAGTTATGGTTAGTAACTTACTAAGTCTTTGTGACTTACTTTTATTTGTTGGTTGTGTTTCCCTAGATCCGAGTCGCACGAGCGGATCCAAGTAAATCCAGAAGGTTACGTTGGCAAGGGATTCTTTTGGCAAGGTTGCTACATAGTTGTTCATTTTGTTTTTGGTGAGGTCGTTGGGATGATGAAGTTATGTAAACTTCATGATTGGGTAGCAAACCTTAATGTGATTTAATGATGTAATCATGTTGTTAGTTTATTCTTTTGGCAGCCGACAAGTAGAAGTCGTGCTTGATGTATATTGGTAGTTAAACTTCCATATGTTTCTGGTTGTTAGTACTTATATTTGTTAGTACTTATGTTGTTGGTAGCCGACTAGTTTTAGTCGCGCTTGGTTTATTGGTGAAAAATGTTTAGCATGCTATATTGCTAGTTAATAATATGTTTGTTCTCCGGCATGTTTTTAGCCGTTGAGTTGTTAGACTAGAGTCTTAGACTTAGTTTAATGTTGGGTTCCGGCCGTAGTTTCGCCGATGACTTGGTTTATTTTATGCTTATTATTGAATTGCATAACAGGGAGTTTGTCCTACGTGCCCAATGTTGCGGCACGCGAGTCGAATTTTTGGACCGAGAGATTAATCATCTCTTTGGTTGTTTTAGTTTGAGCTTGTTAGCTCGGGCGCCATTGTTTTATTTCATTTGCTTCCGCATGTGTTTTAAGTTGTCGGTGTATCGCCGTTATGGCCCTACCCATTATTTGCTACTTGTGTGTTGTTATTTGTATTCTTGGCGGCACGACCTTGGGATTTCGTCTTGGGATCCGGGTCGGGTCGTCACAGGAATGAATGAGCAGGAGATAACAATTATAAAATGAGAATTTGATATACTACAATGTAGATGCATCAAGTAGGTGTTCCCTACAACTAATGCACACAACTGAATAAAATCAAGTCAAGTAACAAGGTCTATTACCTTGACAAACAACAACCATATTTTACCACAAAACTCGTGCACTTAACACGCAACCATGAAAACTCGCTAGAAGTCACCACGTATCAACTCGGCTACTAGTAGTCGTAACGTCTATACTTCACAAATCCAACCTTTCTTAAGCTCTAGACCAAGGCTACAACCGACATATTTTCTAACGTCCTCAAAACACCAAAACGTTAACAACATTGCGGTGAAACATCATATTTGTTCACGCACTATAATCAACCCATTGATCGCAACACTTAACTTTCGCACTTATCGAGTGTATCCTACTCGCATAATAATCATAAACAATATTATAGATGTATATTATTCATCACCTTAAACATATCCCCATAGGATATACAAGTATCATATCAAATCAATAAGTATCATCATACAATTCATGCTTCATATATATATACATATATATACGAATATTCATACCCCAGCTCTTAATATAGGCCGACAAAACCGTAACCCCATAAAACCATTGGTTACTATCATCGTAACATAAATTCATCCTCAATGCTCTTTATATATAACATAGTCCTATAAATATATAGACTACACAAAAATACACAAACCATGTGTGATTACCTACCGACAATTCACAAATCAAACAATACCACAAACCAGCATCTCATTGGGGCTTTATCCCCAATCAAACAATAAACCAACAATATGCAATACACCATGTAATGTATGTATGAATGCACATGAGCTACCGATAAGACGTGTACTCATAATAACAATAATAGTATCAACGGTATAATATATATACGAGAGCATACCTTCCTATTCGGATAGGTTTCAAAACTCCGCAATGGCCAACCGCCACGGCACCGACCTCAAACTCTAGGTCGACCATCACCATCTCTCTTGGAGCCACCAGATTGTCAACTAGTACTCCCTGCATCGATTAACCCTCATCCTTGGGCAATCTTTACGAACATGATCACCACCACAAGCAAAGCACTTTCCTGCCTTGCCCCAACATCTGTTCTCTGCATGTCCTGTCCTCAAACAAAAATTACATATCAACTCACCTCCTCCTCGTCTCCGACTAGAGGTAGGAACATCACTCTGTCTACCAGTACGTGTGATTCCTTGATTAACTTTCTGAGGTGCTACTTGCCTCCCAATATTATCATCACTCTTAATAGCTCTCGAGGTTCTTTTGAGCATACCTCGAAGTCTAACTCCATCGCATAAGCACGATCCACGATCTCTGCACTCGTGAGCCGTAAGGGAATAAGCGCCTACGATACTTCATCTTTAGGCCTTTTACAAACCGATGGGTCTTCTTAGCCTCATCTGGTACTAAGTAACCGTGAGTAACGAGCCAACTCGTGAACTTCTGAATACCGAGCCACGTCATATCTCCTTGTTCTAGCGCAATAAATTCCATTTCTCTTCTTTCCCGAACTACGGAATAAATCGTGCCCTAAATTCCAAGATGAAATTTTCCCACACTTGGGGCACTCCAAAGTGTCTCCAATTATCTCGTAACACGTGCCACCAATGGTGGTCACCGCACCACTCAAGGTAAACACCGCTAGGGTCACCATCTCTTTTGATGTACAACCCATAACGTCAAAAATCTTTTCCATGCTTTCTAAGCCAATGCTCGGCTTTAGAAGCATCGGGCTCTCCATCGAAGCCCTTAGGTTCCAACTTCAAGAATCTTCCAAGTATAGTGGAATCATTCTCCCCTCTAAACATTTGTTGAGGAGTCACACGAGGATCATTAACGTTTTCTCCTCTTTCAAAACCACGAACGGTACTCGAACGAGGTCTGCTAGAACTAGCTCCACGCCAAGCCCCTGACATGATATACCTACAAGGAACACTCGGACGTTAAAAAATCTCAACAATAAACCCAACCCAACTAGGCCAAGGAACCTATCCTCGCGAAATAGCTAACCAATAGCTCGATATTAATCATGATTTACGACCGGATCTCAATACGAGATCCCAAGGTCGTGCCATCGTGACAAACTAAGAGACGCAGACAAGCACCCGCTAAGCATAATGGTGCGAGTCAAAAGACGAGCCAACAAGCTCAAAACAGAAGGTAAAGCCATAACGGCAATACAGAAAATCAAAACCTGCGGAAGCAAAACCATAATGGGACCCGAGCTATCAAGCTCATGAATGAAAACAACCAAAGAGATAGTAAATCTCTCGGCCCAAAATTCGACGCGTGACGCAACATTAGACACGCACAACAAACCATCGGCAACCAAGGCCGGCAATGCATGTAATCCCAACCCGATAAACAACACTCAACGGCTATAACATGCCGGAGGAACAATTCACTATAACCATATAATCAATGCTAAACCACCAACCAAACCTCACGACTAAAACTATCGGAGGTAGGAACAACAATATACCACAACTAGAATAAACGAGCCACACATGCTCGAAACGACAAAGGAAATAAATACTAAGGGTACAAATGCTCGGCAATACAACCGGCTCCCAAATACACAACCATAATATAACACTACATAACTTTACATTCGAGCCTCACAATAAATACAACATAATAATAAATAACTCCAAGCTTTTGACTTGGAAGACCACTGCTAAAAGTCGTTATCCGGCCCGCTGCACTAACGGGATCACCGCACACACTAGGGAAAACAATCACACGAGTGAGTCATAATGACCCAAGAAGTTTCTAAATGCAACATGTGGCATATTATGACATGGCATGGCATAAATGCACAATCACGTAAAATCATGGTATCATGCTAGTATAACATCATAAAACATGTACTTAATTTTTAAAGCACATAAACTCACATAAACCAAGTAGCATATTATTTTTGATATAAATGCTCATAAATAAACATGTGTAACAAGAACGAATCGAACCGCATTATCAAATCGGTTCAAAACCCAACCAACTTACCATGAGATCAAACCTCAAACCATGATCCGGCTCAATTCCCAAATCAATCATACCACGGGTTTCCTCCCCAAATAATCTCAACTCATCGATTTCCTTTAATGAGTACTGCTACATTCATCCAGCCTCCTGATGAGAAATGAGAGCTCGATGTCTAGCTAGATGGCATAACTCGAGATCACATCCCACTATTGGCCAAATAGTGAGGAGAAAAAGGACACAATGCAACGATTCATAGCGATTGTTCCCAAAGACTATGAATCGTCCCATTGCCGACACAACAACCAAACCCGCCAGCTGGACTTTAAACCAAACGATCAAGTATATATTTACTTACATAAACCAATGAGACCAAGTTCATAATTATCGACTCATTAAACCATGTAGGACATAATACTCTACAACAATCTCATAAACCATGCACATAATTGCATATAAACAAGTAAGGCATAATGCTCCACCAAACATCATGAACAATGCATATATTTGCATATAACCATCGTGTCCAACTAACTTACAAGTTTAGTTCAAAACTACGTATTGAGGTACTTATTAGTCCTCAAGTCATCAACCCAGTCAAGTATAGCTTACCAGCTTAATAAAATATAATGTGAGGTCTACCATAATCCTCAACTCAATCAAACCCAAGACTACTACGTTAGTCTCAGAATATCCACAATTCAAGACTTATTATTTTAGTCTTTATTTTAAGTACACCGGACTCAATCATAGTCCTAATCGTCACACATGATCGATAACACCAACCTCATACTCAAAACATCATGACTACTCCGTAGTCACTTTCTCACAAATGTTTTCATATACACGCAACAAAAATCCTTGAGAAGAGGATTCTATCTTAATCTTCTCTTAAATATTCTCGTGACCTTATATGGGTCTCCATTGTCCCGTGCTCTAACAAGCATGCTTAAAATATATTTCTAGTTCATCTCCATAACATAAGTGTCGCCATAGGACACAACCAAAAACCCGGTGCGCACAAATATAACCAAAACAAGCCCAAACATTGTAGGGTTTTAACCCAAGGCTCTTTATCATTTTATTAGCCTTATAACGACTCCGTTGAGTCTTACTAACACATTTCATTCTTTATGGGCTTGTTTGGTAGTCGGACAAGGATAAGCAGTATTATTAATCTCAGTACTATTAGTACCCTCGTTATTAATACTCACTTGTATATCAGGGGTAGTTTTGAAATTACAAATGTTAATCCAATTTTTTTTTAGTGAGGGCGCTAATAATACCATCCTCTCCCTTGGTATTAATAATGAGGGGATAATGACTTTATCCGGATAACTCGTGCTATTAGTCCCGACCACCTATTGCGTACCAAACATCAGGCAACTCGGCTTATTAATCCTATCCGACCTTAATCCTGGCTACCAAACGGCACCTATGTGTTTTATAACTCCACACCGAAATATTTCATTAAAGTTCACAACCAAATCCCAATAGTCGTTCGGGCTTAATTCCCAAGACTAAAAATCCATAAAGTTTATCGTAATTATAATTTCATTTAAAGTTTGGAGACTAAGCATTTCACAACATTAATCAAACGAAATCCAATCGTCGTAGGATTTCAACCCAAGCTCGTTTAGCACATTATCGAACTTATAATGACTCCGTTGAGTCCAATTTACACTTTCCAAAATTTAGGGCATAGAAGCCATGGTTCTCAATAACCTCTATATTCGCAACTAACATCAATAGCCATCTTCCCAAGTTCGTTTAACTCACATAAACCCAACAAAACATTTATCAATGTGACATAGAACAAATTTGCCAATTTGTGCATAATTTCCTTTAAGTCACCTTACCAATCCCACTCTCCAAAACATCGTTAAATCGCACAACCCGGATTAATATACTACACTATACATGTGTAACATTTTAATCAAGCTTTCAACTATGTTTATTAAGACAATTCATGATTTGGGCAAAATCTCCTTCCAAGTATCTTGGCCAAACAAGTTCAACACACATCAATAATTCACATAACAAGGTTTGATAGACCACTTAGCATATGAATTTCATACTAATCAAGGTCTCACATAGGTTCATCCCATCTATATCAACATTTGAAAACCTAGGGTTCATGGCATCTCTAACAACCCTAGAAATTGCATCCATTGACCTCACATAGCAAATATGATTGTTTCCCTAGGGTCAATGGAGCCAAAAGAAGGAGAAAGAGGGGTAGAAACTTACCTCAAATCAGCCCCTTCAAGTCCCAATTTCAAAATTTCAATTGGTGGGTCTTGCTCTCCTCAACCTCCTCTTCAAATCTATGGTGTGGGTTGGGCAATGGAGCTCTCAAGCCATGGAACCCATGAAGAACACTCAAGAAACCCTAGAAGACTCCCCTTTCAGCTCTCAAGAGGTTCTCTCCCATTTTTTAGAAGTGATAGGCTGAAATGAGGGGTTAAGTGGGGTGTTAGGGCTTCAAATAGATTAGGAAGTAAGTGGGTTATGTGTTTAGATGATAGGTTTGTTTATCTCTAATTAACCCCTCTAATCCACCTCCCAATCTCAATTAGATGCTTAGGATACACCCTAAGGTAGTTAGGAGGGTTTAGGAGTGGGTTAGGTTGGGTTTGGGTAGGGTTAGGATAGACAACTTTGCAAAATTCCTCAAAAATCCTGTAACAGGGACTGCTGCCCCCATGCGCTCGCATGGTCTTCTTCAAAGCGACCGCATGGTCCTTAAAATCTGGTCTTCAAGTTTTCTTGTTGTCTCGTTCGCGTCCGATCGTTCCCGCATGCAACCGCAAGCCTTAAAGCTTCGAAATGGCTCACAATTGAACCCTTAAAGTCCTCAAACATTAATCTAACCCATCCAAGTCTCAAACCACTTTTAAAGTAGGTCTAAACTCCCATAAACAACACCCGAAACAATCCGGGGCAAAACCGGCGCAAGACGTAACAACTTACTATCGAAACGTCGAATGAAACCGCAAACCGACGGGTAATAACCCATGATTGTAAACACCTATTAGGGCTACAAAATAGGCCTGAATGCCTCTCAGATGATGCTCAACAGATAGGGGAAATAGGCTCCCGAAAGACAAGACGTTCGCCCGGCTCAATCTCAAACTACGCGATAAGGACAATTGCTATTCTCGAGGCGTCAAAACTTCACGAGACTTATGGAATACATCTAATTAGAAGTCTAACACATCTAAACATGTTATTTAATCATCATGTAAAGATCTGGGACCAAATCGAGGTCAGAAACACAAAACCCGCATAAACTCTCAATCGCGTCGCATTTCGACTATCGTCGGGTTACGACTTTTGACTTTAACAAGTCAACCGCTATATGACATCTCTTAAAAGTGTGTTAGTCTTAATGTAGTCTCTCATACACATTTAGACTCTCTCACAAACCAAACGAGCAATCAACCAAAGATGAAATGCGAGCATTGCACGCAATTCAAGCTAACCGGGAATCGGGATCTTACAGTCACTCAGATGATGAACAACAGATAGGAGAAAAGAACTCCCGAAAGACAAGACGCTCACACGGCTCAATCTCAAACTACGCGATAAGGAGGATTGCTATCCTCGAAGCGTCAAAACATCGCAAGACTTAAGAAATACATCCAATTAGGATTCTAACACATCTAAACATGTTAATCAACCATCATGTAAAGATCTAGGACCAAATCGAGGTCAGGAACACAAAACCCGAATAAACTCTCAATCGCGTCGCATTTCGACTATCGTCCAGTTACGACTTGTGACTTTAGCAAGTCAACAACTAAATGGAATCTCTTAAAGGTGTTTTGGCCTTAATGTGATCTCTCATACACATCTAGACTCTCTCAGAAATCAAATAAGCCATAAACCAAGGAAGGAAATGCGTTCATTGCCCGCAATTCAAGCTAACCGGGAATCGGGGTCTTACATTCCGCCGCGTGTGTAAATCGTTCTTCAACGAAGCCTTCCGAGAAGATCGTATCACTTAGGGGGTGATGAATGAAGTTTTTTCCTGGTTTTCTGCTGCCATTTTGATTTGGTTGTAGCCCAACATGCCATCTATAAAGGATCTTAACTCTTGAGAGGCCACAACAACCACCACAATATCAATGTTGGGTAAAGGGAAGTCATCCTTGGGCAATGCCTTGTTGAGGTCGCAGAAGTCTACGCAGATCCGAACCTTTCCATTAGGTTTCAGTATGGTCACTATGTTTGACAGCCAAATTGGTTACTCAACTACCCAGATAAACTTGACGTGCAGCTGTTTCATGATGTCTTCTTTCACTTTCAGTGACCATTCTGGCTTGATTCTGCGAAGTTTCTGCTTAACTAGCCTAGCATCTGAGTATGTCAGAATTCGGTGCTCTATCAAACCCAGGAATGTCTTCGTAAGACCATGCGAAGACATCTATAAACTCTCTAAGTAGACTGATCAATGATGCCCTTTCTAACCCTTGCAGATATCTGCCAATTCTGACCTTTCTGATCTCACTGTTTAGCTCCAGATTGATAACAGATAAGTCTTCTTTTGACGCTGCTGATCGGTGCTTTTCTTGTTGCTTGACTGACTTAGCGAGCTCGATTAGGTATTCTTTATCTCTCGGTCCATTTCATTAAACGACTCATTATTTATGTAAATTAATTCATCTTTTAACGTAGGTGCAACCAAGGAATACGGGAAGACGTCGAGATTTTCATTATTAATTTCAGGCTATACAGGGCTGATTACATTATTGAGGTCCTGGGGTTTGAAGTCCTCAATTTCAGGGAGCGGGTCGGTAGATGACCAGTCCGTAAGGCTAAAGGAAATAGGGGGAAGGTATATCTGAAACGATCCACCAAGTCTGCCGTTGTCAGGAGCGGTCCAGCCGTTATGTACCAATTCTGCAGGGGGTTACCAGTAATGGACTCAAATTTTACTGGGAGCTCTTTATAGCTAGTCCCTTCATCAATCATACCCATCAAACTATCTCCCATAAAGTCATCACCAAATAGAGCTAAGGCATAGTCATCTTGATCTATGGTCCAGGTGTTTTTGACTGTTAAGGTTTTATATGCGGCACTGCGGGGCTCCAGTGTTATTTTTTCCATTTCGTTCCTGGCAAGACTGACGTCTTCGAATATCTCCCAACGCAGGGCGTCTTTTCCCATTTTTGTCTATCCAGGGTTCTGGGAACATGAGATAGGCATCTATTTATCCTTTTCTTACAAAGTATCCATTTAGAGTTTTTCTATATGGCTGTAGCGGAGGATCTTTGTAAAGTCGATTTTCGCGTTCTGCCTTACTCTTTTCACGTTTCTCTCTCATGACCGCAGCTAACTCAGCTGGTGTAGGCTTATATCCTAAACCAAATGGAGGAATACATTCCTTACGTTCATCCTGGACTAGATTGATAAGCCCATGCTGATTTCTGCCAAGACCTAGACCATGCATGTAATTCATTTTATGGAGCATGTTTAATGGGACCATATCTCCAAAGATTGTGGTTTTCTTTCCAGTGATGACAGTCTCTCGCCCACATTTAGTGGCGTTGACTCTGGCTTGAGGGATGACTTCAAAACCATTGAAGAAGATACTCGTGTCATCATGCTCTATTTCGAGGATTGGGATATCCCCACTTTCTTTGTTTTCCATGATTTTATCGGCAAGTATGATCACTATATGGTCATCGTGGATGAACTTGACACGTTGATGCAGCGAGGAAGCTACCCCTTTTACTCCATGGATCCAAGGGCGTCCTTGTAACAAACTGAAAGTAGCAGGAATGTCTAGGACTTAGAATTCAACTAGCATAGTCAGCGGCCCAATTGTCATCATTAGAGTTATCACCCCTAGGACACATCGACTTGTGTTGTCATACGCCCTTACTGTTTGCGACGAAGGAGTTAATTATGAGATCTTTGTCCCCAATTTTGCTAATGTGCTTGTGGGACATACATTTAGAGATGAGCCATTGTCTATCAGGAACCGAAGAACCCTTTTTTCCATGACCCCTACAGTGATGTGAAGAGCGTCAATGTGGTTGGTTCCTTCCTTTGGCAGATCCAAATCGGTGAACATAATCACATTCCTAAAGTGTGTGTTTTCGATCATTTGGGTTAGCGCGCTTGGAGATGTTTCAATAGGTATGACTATCTGACTCAAGGATTTGGCCAGTGTATCACGATGATTTTTGGAAGCACATGCAAGCCCCAGATGGATATGTTAGGTTGGGGTTTCTTCATCTGAGCTAATTCCATGCTTTTAGCCCAGTGTCTATTTCTTTGCCTTTTCCGGAGTGATCACCACTTTCCTGGTTTGGTTGATTTGTCCGACCAGATCTAGTAAGATGACTGACATCCTAACCAATCCAACTGGTTTTCTCAGTGCTACTGATAGTTTGACCGCTCAAGATAGTGTTCCAAGATAGCATGTTGCAGCTAAGCTCTTTTTCTGGTAAAAAAAGAGGAACAACGATAAACGGTAACGACTTTTCATTTCTTTCAAACTTAGGTACACAGTTTTCTTCATTGATCTTAATCATGTTGATTTGAGGTAATGGGTTATTGACTACATTGGGCCTGGGGTGAGGTTTCTCGATGACTTTATCATCTATCAGATTTTGGATTGCATTTTTGAGCGTGTAGCACTTGTCAGTGGGATGACCGCTATAGCGATGATATTCACAATATTGAGCATGGTTCCATAAGTTAAGCAGAGGATTCGGCGGCTGTAGTTTTCCAATGGCTTTAGCACTCCATGTGCCATCAGTCCTTGCAATATTAGCGATTGGGGAGCTTGCAATTCATCATAATGCCTATTTCCTCGGTTTGGCCCTTTAACGTTTCTATTTGGACCATTATTCCCACCAACTGTATTGATGGATCTATCTGCTCCATATGACCATGGTACAGTGCCATAGCTTTGGGTAGGGAAGCTGGTTGGTTGCATAGTTGGCATATTTCCTACCATGTGGACAGCTGATCCTGATGTGGCTGTTTTCCCTTTTGAGTAGTGGAATGAGCTAGGAGGTGTACCGACTTTCAAATGTCCAGTGTGTATATCTTTGTCGATACAAATTCCTATTTCCACTATCTCATTGAAGTTACCATAAGGGAGATATCGCATATGCTCCAGGTAAATGGGTTGGAGATTTTTTATGAACATCTGGTGATTGACGATTCAAAGATCGGGGTCAAAGTTTGGGCTATCTTTCTTTTCCACCTCGCTGCAAAATCTGCACATGTTTCCTTTTCCCTTTGGGTGCACGCCTCAGGTTCCCTTTTATTCTCAGAACTAGTATTGTGTTTGTACCTCTTTTGGAACTCCTCAGCTATTTGGTCCCAAGTACCCATAGTACTATTGTCTGCTAGCATTAACCATTGCTTAGCTGCCCCTATCAAGGTGAGATGGAAATTAGAGGCCATTCCTTCGAAACTAACCCCTCTTGACAGCATGCCGGTAGAGTAGGATTTTAGGCGGGAAATAGGGCATCCAGTCCCATCATATTTCTCTATGTCGGGCATTTTAAATTTTGAGGGCAGCATAGCCGAAGGTTGTAGCGTTAATGCCCACGTAGAAAATTCTCCTTTGTTCAAGACTTTGAGCATCATTCCCTTTAGGTTCTCCATATCTGCCTCTATTTTTGTGGGAGGTGGTGCTGGGATATGGTATATATTTGAGGGATTGGGGGCGACTGGGTTTATTAATAGTTTTTGCCTGACGACCTGAATCATTGAAAGGTAGATAGGTTGTTACTTGTCCTGGCTGGGTATAGCTTCTAGGGTCCATTTGTGGGCTATTTTGGAGTGGATTGGTGATGGGAAATGGAAGGCCACTTGGGTTTTGGGGTATATTGGTGTTTGGGAAATGATATGGTGGATTTGGCAAGAAAGGGTTAAAATTTTTGTAATTAGTATTTGGTGGGAAATTGGTGATTGGGTGCTGGCAGTTGGTGGAAGGTTAGTGTTTGGCAGAGGGTTTAGGTTTAGAGGAGTATGAGAAGTAGATGCTTCTTGTGGGGTTGCGGGGAAAGTGATTCCCTCAACATTGGGTCTTGAACTCTGCATGAGGTTTGTGATATGGCTCAATAAGTGATAAGCATGTGCACCCAAATTCTGGTCTAACCACTGTTGCATAGCCAGAGTAGGAGCGTACCCTGGAGCCCTTGTATCAGTACCCATAGTAGACTATTCATTCTCGGCGGCCATTACGCCCGGATGCGTACCCTCGGGCGATTCTTATACTCTCTGACCTGACCTCTGTGCTTGTATCCCGTATCAAACGACCGGTGCTATCTCTTCCTTTCCAAACTCAGGTCAGGTTCCTGAGGAAAAGGGTTGAAGGTATCAGAAGGGAAGGTTCTAGGATTTTTGGTTTGAGTACAGTTTGCCTTTTTATTTTATTATTCATTTTCCCTAAGATTGATCGGACAAGCACCTGCTTTGTTTTGACAGTCTCGGGACTTTTCCTGGAATAATGGATTCTTTCTCTAGAGTATAGAACCTTCGTATTCCACCTGATTTTTCCCAAGATTAGACAGATCTCAGGCGAATGGTCTATACTCTTTTCGGGATCCACCATTCGAATGGTCTAGGACAAATACCATAAAAATTATTGGGAAGCCCCTGTGCATATATCTTTATTCATTTATGTATATTTTTGCAACAGTTGGCCACCAATTTTAGTATAAAAACCGATCGGTCCATGAAGTGTCCTAAAAATCTATATGCTTTTAACGTTGGCGATGCGAGGGCTAGGAGCTTCACCCCGTTGGCCCCTCGAAGGGGCGCGAGGATGTGATAATTTGGCCTAAGTTCTCCGTAGCCTCTCTTTCGAGATCATGGATACCCGGCGTGTTTATCGGGTTAAAGGGTAGCAGATCGGAATATTTCTACATGCGTGCATGTGTGAGTTATTAAAAGTAAGTCTTTTTTTCTTTTCGAGATATAAAAGCAATAAATGGCATGTCTTTTGTTCATTTATGGATTTTCTCGGCTTATTAGTTTGAATCCCCGAAAGGATGGCGCGAGCAATATGTGACCATTCGATCAATAAATAGAAAGAAAAGTGGGGAAACTATATGTTCCTATTAATTACATTTGGTCCTAATCCCCAAAATAAAATGACAGAATAAAAGAATATTTACATATTTGCCATAAATAATAAATAAAGTAGAATAAAATAAAATAAAACAATAATATGCCTCCGCTTTTCTTTTATATATTTTTTTCCACTTGCACTGGTACCCAAAATGAAGCTGCTGCGAGATTTCACAGTTATGCACACATATATATACATACAGATATATAAAAATGTAATATTTAAATTGTTAAAGAAATATAAGCATATTTAGCCAAAACCAAAAGAAAAACTTTTTTATTTTTTATACATAAAAAAAAAGAAATGAGTCTAGCCCTCGGTTTTTATTTTATTAAAAATAAAAACAACGTCCCCAGCAAAGAAAAGAAAAACCTTTCAAATGCGTGGAATACGTCCGGCCTCAATTTGTGGACTCAAAATGTGAATAACAGAGTCGTCATCTTTATTTTAAGGATAAACAAAGAAATAACCAAAAATAACCAGATTTATAAAAAATGGTTCGGAGGCTAAGTTACAAGTTAAGAAGGGGGGTTAGGCACCCAACTCGCCCTTTCGGTCTCAAAATAGGTTTTTGGCTAAATATGCTCCTTTATAAAATTAACAGTTTAAATAAAACATTTAATATATATATATATATATATATATATATATATATATATATATATATATATATGTGTGTT
>JABEVN020000618.1:0-29523 GCA_013146195.2 Codonopsis lanceolata | reverse complement strand
ATAGTTTCATAATTCATAGTGTCATAAATTCAACTTAGTGATCATGGTAGAATTTCAAGTAATAAAATAATTTTACAAAATCAGGCATCGCTAAAAATCATACATTTCATATTTAAGGTATATCAAATGAAATTCAATAATTATGTGAGAATAAACAGATAAACAAATCATGAGTTTTGAAAGAAGTGTAAGCGACGGAGTTCGAATTCAAATGCCGATTAAAGTCGGCGTACGTTTCAAGAAATATCGAAATCAAGGAATTTAATGAGAACCTAATAAACGATACATAAAAATTAGAAACTTAAAAGATGTATAATCCCTTACCTCGAAATGCTTAGCAAAAGAAAGATCTGCAACACGTACGATCGTCCTAACCTTCCTTGTCCAAATCTAAGTTCAAAATATACAACGTAACAAGTCACTAACTAATATTATTCTACTAATTAATTTCTTACGTTCATACCAAATCATAATCCTCAACAATTAACATATCCTAAACGTACAGTTAATACTAACTTAAATTAAAACTTCCAACAAGTACCTTACCAAATGTGTTAAAATATAAATATATATTTTCTTTATAAAATACAACTTGTTGATACTATAAGATATTCCTATTAAAACATTGTAAAATTTCATTCACCAAAAGTCCAACTTACATACTAACAATGTTGTCTTTCAAAAATATATATATCATAAGTAATCATAGTTATTTTAGATTTTTGAATAATAATAATAATAATAATAACAATAATAGACCAACAGACACACTGACCCACACAAATAAAACACATATGGACACATATAATATATGTACATATGTATATAATATTATTATTTTTTTAGATCCTCCAATACTTACCCATATATAATACTATTATAATTTAAATATCTGTATAGTCTGTCCCCCACAAACTATTTACACATATCAAACACACACATAACAAACTCACACGTCTCTCACACACACAATACTAAGTTTATGACACCCATAATTTTATTTTATTTATTTATTTCTTTGTCCTTTACTCTATGTTATGATCACTCCATCCGTACAATCATTATGTTTCCATTAGTTCATAATACAACCCTCAAAGACAATAATATACAATTGTTTCTCTAATATCCAAAAGATTGTTAGCCGTTTGTCTCATTGGATATATCATAAATCACCAATATCATTCATTAGAGATTTGAGATTACCTATTACTTCTTCCTCTCCAAAATTTGCACTGCCGTAATCTTCCTTCGCCGCCGCTGCAATATGTTTCTTTTGCAATCATTCTCTTTATTTTTCTTTTTTTGTTTTTTTTTCTCTCTCACATGCCACCCTTATATACTAACACCCAATTAGGTTTTCTATCCCTAATTGAAACCCTAAAGTTAAGTGGAACAAAATTAATTAGGTAAAATTAATAGGGAATTATAATTAATCTTATTCAAAAGTGGGCCAAGCCCGGCCCAATTAATTTCTTACTAAAAGATCCTAAGTAATTAAATTAACTCAAAACAGTTACAATATTAATTATATAGATCCAAAACGATCATAATATTAGTTAACAAAATAAAAATTAATAATTTTACTAAAATTATCGGGGTATTACAATTACTATTACACTCGATACCCATGAGGTTCTATACAGACTTTGTGTATGATATATAACACTAACCTGTATTCTTATCAATCAGTCTTTATAAACTTCCTTAATATGTCTCAAATGCTAAACGACACTTTTTTTGTAACGAAGGTAGTATTTTTAAGTATACATATGTGACAGTGTGGCCTATAAATTATAATAATACTCAAATAAAAAATTAAAGGGTAAATATAACTTCAAAAAATTAAAAGATAGAAAGTGAACACTTATTTGGAAAAACATAAAAAGAAATAAAGATTTTTTTCTATAAAACAGAGGGAGTATTAAATTTTGGGTGGGGGAAAAAGGAAGTAGTAGTAGTAGTAGTGTATTGGCAACAAATCATGGAGTTGCTACAAAAACTGCCCTTTGTACTTTTCTTTCCTTGGAGTTGACATACTTAGGGCCATCGTTTCTTTTCATTATGAGCTCTTTCTTGTGACTGATCCATGATCGTATATTGGCTAACCCATGTGTTTTTTTTCTAAAGTAGTTTTCCTGTAAGACGGTCTTACGGATATTAATTCGTAAAACAGAGCTCCACTATCTCACAGCTCAACCTACCAATACACGGTGGGTCGGGTAAAGAGGTTCCGTCTTATAAAATATATCTGTAAAACTGTCCTACTTAAATTGTTACCTTTCTTCTATCGTAGTTCCTCTAAAATCGTTACTTGATACATTTGAGGAATAATGGAATTCCGCTTTTAGAACAAACTTAACAAGATATATCCGTGATCGTATAGTGGCTAACCCATGTGTTTTTTTCTATCGTAGTTCCTGTGAAATCGCTACTTGATAAATCTAAGGAAGAATGGAATTTCGCTTTTAGAACAAACTTAACAGCATCATGGTTGGTATCAAAATATGTTTGTAGAAGAATGCATGATGTCAAACTGGGGGGTTCGGTTATAAATATTGGTTCTATTTCTGGCGTTAATCATTGTTATACCAATGGTATTGGTGCTTATTCTTCATCAAAGACAGCCCTTAACACTATGACAAAGGTAATCTGCTATTTTGTGTTTCTATTGGCATAATTACTTTTCTGACCATCAAACTATTTGAGGGTATTCGATTTGACCAACAAACTTTTAATATAAAAAATATGACGGGTGTAATCATGCTTTACATGCAATGTGGTCCCTCTCGTTCACTTGTTATCAAATTTGGTAATGGAGTTGCTTATAAGGAGCAGCGGTGGGACTTTATGATCAGAGGCATTTTTGTCCATCCACATTGCACTCAAATTGGTTGCAAAATTGAGACTTGTATATCAGTTTGAGTGTAATGTAGATGAACCAAACTACCCTCATCAGCGCCATTAGAAAGTTTGATGGCAATTTTACGGAAGGTACCACGTTGCACTTAAATCATGAGTACATTGGTCATATTTCGGATTATTAAAAATTTGTAGGTCGAATCAGTTACCCCTAATTTGTATGATAGTTAAAAAAAGTAGTTATCCCATTTTTATTAAATATCAACTTCCACATGCAGTTGTCAAGCATTGGCAAGATTTCTATCATAGTTTTGTTATTTATATATCACATTTTTCTTGAGCTTATATGATTTCATTCTGAGATTTTTGGGAACTTAAAGCCATGCAAAGATTAGAAAATAAAAGTTGTTTTTCTACTCCATTGAGTTCAAGTGATTGAGCTCCTTTACAGGTTGTCATCATACCTACGGGTAAAAGATCCCAAAAATTGTAGACCGCTCCACTTTTTAAATTTTTAATCATTATAATACCTTTGTTTTTTTTTTCAACCCGAAAAAGTCATTTTTGTTGGTAAAATGATTACGATACCCTTAATGAAACGTATACGTGCTATGGAGATCATTATTTTTACACCGTGTTACAATTAAATTATTTAACCGCAGTGTAAAAATTAATGATATGAAATTTATTACTTGCAGTTTAAAAATAGACTAAGAAATTAAACTTTCAACTATTGTGTAAATATTAATACAATGAAATTTATGAATCACTGTGCAAAAATAAAATACGAAATTAAACTTTGAATCGCGTTGTAAAATTAATATAATGAAAATTTTAAATCGCGGCGCAAAAATAGACTATGAAATTAAACTTTGAACCGCGGTGTAAGAATAATGCAATGAAATTTATGAATCGCGGTGCAAAAATAGACTAGGAAATTAAACTTTCAACCGCGGTGTAAAAATTATGCAATGAAATTTATGAATCGCGGTGCAAACATAGATTAGGAAATTAAACTTTGAACTGCGGTGCACAAATATTAACGAATTTATTTTTGCACCACGATACAACAGCATAAAAAATCAATTTATGTCCTCCACGTTCTTCTTCATCATCCTTCCCTGCCTTCGTCTCAACTGAAAATCCTTCAATCCAGCACAGATCCATTATACTTTTGTATTTCATGAAATCAAAAAAATGGTTTACCTTTGGGGGCGTTGCCCGCGAACCCCCACGAAGGGGCGTTGTCCCCTCGACCCCCACAACCTGACCGGACAGGTCGATCCCCATATCGTTGCGCACAATCGTGATTATTGAATCTATAGTGTGTTCCTGGAGTTGTTGAAGAAGACGATAACATTTTTGGAACAATATTTCGAAAATTGGTGTTTTGTGCTTGAAAAAAAAAATTGTGGATTTCTGCAGTTAAAAACTTAAAAAAACGGACTGGCCAAAATTTTCCCCTAAAAGATTTTGCCGAAAGCACTGTAACGACCCAAGCTTGAAAGCTCGGTCTCCTACGTGTAGCCCACACACTAGCCCACTGAGCACGCAGCACCTTGGGTTATTAGACCTACCACAAGCCGACCCAAAAATTAATGGATAATATTGGTGCTCAGTAGTAGAGTGTGACCACCTTATACGTCAAGGACGAACCGTTCCTCGGGCAATGCGGGATTCAATATGAAGCTCCCACCTTCTATGGTATAGCACTTTGTCCCGCATAACACTTTGTTCCCACATTTATGTCGGAGACTCACTCTGATACCATTTGTAATAACTTGAGCCCGAAAGACCGGTCTCCTACTTGTAGCCCACTCACTGGCCCACACAACTCTTTGTTCTCACATTCCCAAGCAGGACCTGCTCTATTACCATTTGTAACAACCCGAGCCCGAAAGGCCGCTACGTGTAGCCCACACACAAGTCCACTGAACACGCATCACCTTGGATCAACAATCGACCACAAACCGACCCAAAACTCTATGAATGATGTTGGTGCACAATAATAAAATGTGACCTTATAAATTGCACGTAATTTTCATTTCTACCTGACGTTGGATGGGGGTATTACAAGCACCAACACCTCTTATGAAGGCATTGTTTGTTCTGGTTGGAAGGCTTGTGTGGCAGAGCACCTATGTCCCAAGACACCTATCGCGAGTAGACTTACTCAAGCTCCTCCCTGAGCAATGGACATTTACGGTCATTGTGCAACGACACTCTTCCACGTCTGTCTAAGGCATTAACGTAGAAACAGTTCAAACCTACGTCAGACTCGTCATGTGTTCAAAATTTTATCTAAACTATGTTAGAATTCAAATGATTTAACCTACAGTTTGAGAATTCAACACCAAGAAATTAAGATCGGATCTCAGATGGAATATTAGTTGAAAGGTCCAAAAAGTGGCTGAGAACACAATTGAGAAAGGTCAACTCGAAGCAAAACTTACCTGCTATCCACGAAGCCGATTTAGTTAAATAGTCATCTATACTAATTTGATATGTTTTACGTAATAATCAACTTTAAAAAAATATGTTTATAATTTATACAATCGGTTCAATTCTTGCTCCGCCATTTTTGCAATTTTTTTTTATTTTGGGTCTACAGTCAATTACTAAATTTTTTATATGCATATTATATCATATACTCCCACGATTTAGTTAAATAGTCTCTTATACTATTTTGAGATGTTTTATTTAATAATCAACTTTTAAAAAATATGCTGATAATTTTCACAATCTTTCATCTTTATTTTCCACTTATATTGTAAGTATAATGGTTATAGTTAATTACTTTTTTATTTATTATCAGCTTCAAAACTACTTATATATGTTTTAATTACTCTGGAACCTATTAAATAAAGAGTTATTATATAAAAATAAAGATTTTATATTCGGTTCCAGAAGAGTTATTGAACTTTAATTTTATTTTGCGTTGCTAAATTTACTTATATAAAAAAAAAGTTAGTTGACCATCAATTTTTTTCCCTAGGTCATAAAAAATAACAATTGATTGGGTATTTAATATCAATATTTCAAGCAAAAATCAAATTTTCTTATTATGTTACTATTATTTATATTGCTTATGTTTATTTAATTCTTGTTTATTTTTTACTTGAATTTATAGTGCATAATACATGTTAGCAAAAAATATCTATCAAGAAGTCAAAACATAAATAAAAGAAAAAAATTGATTGAGTTTTTTTTTATTGCAAGTTATTTTAACGAATGAATAATAACAATTTTTAGTAATTATTTAATACTTTTTTTCTTATATGTTTGGGTATTATCTATTTTCAATACTTCAAATGATGAAAAGTCAAATAAATTATTCGTCTAAAAATTTATGTTTATATATTTGTAAGGACCATTTATTTTCTGGACTTCCAAAAGTTCCGAACCGCCTGGCTATTCATGTTACAACCCTATCTGTACTTGTAACTAGTATCCAGACTTACCGCTTTTGCAGTGGTCCACTAATTTTAATTATATCCCTTCATCCCTTGCATGTATCTTCCTACCTCCCCCGTCCCCCCAAAACCCCCTTTCCTCTGCTAGAACTGATCTTTAGCAAAGCTAGGGTCATGGAGAAAGACCAGTTCCTCGATCATTTCCTTGGTGGGTAAGAGAAAACGAACCGCACCTATTATTAGTTTTTTTAACCATATATTGTGCTATAATTGAGCACCACAACTGCCTACTAAAAACTGTAAGGCTAGAGCCCTACTGCTTGTAGCCCACACACCGGCACTTAACACCATGAATCAACACAACCTACCACACACTGGCCAACTCAGTACGTTAACACCTTGGACAAAAGCCGACCCAAAATTCTATATATGATTTTGATGTCTTTTGGTAGTGGGCGACAACTTTATAAACCATAATTGCCCGCACTCAAGGCGATATAGTGCAACGGGAGATGAAGGACGGAATCAGGAGGTGGCTCCAACCTCCCCTATATAGCACTTTCATCTGTACATTACTGTCTGATATGTGTTGGCATATTACTAAAAGACTAAGAATAAAGAAGAGAACCTAAGCTAAGAAAAATGACAGAGAAAGAAAGACTAGACACAAATGAATTGAGGGAATAATTCGATCTCTCTCACACTGATCCTTAGAGATTACATGGCCTATATACATACACTAGTCAATGACAGCCCATGATTGAGCTTGGACACCAAGGCAATCAATCAAGATTCCTAATTGCTAATTACTGACAATTACGGTGAAGAAATAAAGGAAACTAAGACTAATTACATTGAGACCAACTAGCGTGATATTTCTTGAATATTATCCATTTATACCTCCCTTAAGCCGAAAGTAGGGACGAAGCCCTTGCTTGAAAGGAGTTGCGCCGAGGTGAAGCAAGGCTCTTAGTGAAAATCGGATATCCGATCCCAAGTAGAAAGATATCGTAGATGAAGAAAGCCCCGTTGTTGTAGTTCGCGAACAAAGTGGTATCGAGTCTCCACATGACGTGTCCGAGCATGAAACACCGGATTGCGGGACATATGTATGGCCGAGATATTATCACAAGATATTGTCGGGCTTGAAGATAGAGACCAAGTTCTCGGTAAAGAAAGGAGAACCACCGTAATGCAGCAAAGTAGTGGCGAGAGCTCGATATTCAGCCGCTTGAATGGGAGACACCAATTGCTTCTTCAGTCCACGCCTACGGCATTCGGACCTATGAAACACACCGTGGTGGCACCGTGGTGGAGCGTCTATCGCTTGGTGACCCTCGCCAATCGGCGTCCGAAAAAGCGGACAAGGTGTAGTATTCATTGAGGTCGTAGAAATGGAGGCCGAGAGAGATAGTGCCCCGATATACACGAAAATGCGTTTAAACGGCTTGTAGATGTGACGTCATAAGTAGGGCATGCATAAGTTGGCATACTTGATTTACCACAAATGAGATGTCGGGACGAGTCAAAGTCGAGATATTGCAAACCACCGACCATGCCGCGATACTCGGTGGCGCCAGCAATGGGTCCCCCGTGGTAGCATCAAGGTGAGAACCAGAATCGTTGGTGTACGGACCGGTTTACTGACCATCCAAGTGGAACTTGCGTGAAGATCGAGGCATAGCGAGATTGCCGTAAACCGAGAAGAGACTTATCACGAGAGGTCTCAATGCCCAAAAAGAAGCCAAGAGGACCCAAGCGACGGCTTTCGAAGGTGGCACAAATCGATCAAGAACCGTGGTCACAAAGAATTGTTGATGAGCTTCAGAACGAGGATGTCATCTACATACACTAAAATAGCCATCATTTCGAGCCGTGTGACGAATAAACAAAGAGTTATCGATTTCTTTGTTGAAGAAGCCAAGAGTGATCAAGAAATCATGAAGCCGTTGGAACCAAGCCCTTGGTGATTGTTTAAGGCCATAAATTGCACGGTGCAATTTGCAGACTGATCGATGTATTTTATACATCGATTTTATATACTTCTATGACTTAAATTATGCTATTTCACAAGTCTTTTGAGTGCTAATATATGTTTTCGGTGAGTTTTGTAAGTTTCAGGATTATTGTGAAAATACGCGAAACTCCAGGGTTTTAAGTGCAAATTACAAGGAAGAGAAAAATTGAAGAAAAATAAAGACTGCACAAATCTGGACACCTTGCGGACGCAAGGTGCCTCAGACCTTGCGACCGCAAGGTAGGCAAGACGTCCTCGCCAAGAATCAAAGAAATCAAAAGCCACCCATGGCTGGAGACCTTGCGGACGCAAGGTATCCAGCACCTTGCGACCGCAATGTAGGCAGAATGCGACTTATTCGGATTTTCACACAGTCATTCGATCCAATCACAACTCCCGAGTATATATAGAAGTCAGATGCCGAGCCTAAGCATAAGGAGGACGGCTGGAAGCTCTCTTTACATAGATTTTAGGTAGTTTTAGATTGTATAACATAGTTAGGTTTTGTAATCTCAAGTATTGAAGATCAAATCATGTCTCCCATCATCTTCATGTGCTGTTCATCGTCTATGATGAACTAAATCATCCCTAATCTAGGAGGTGGGAGGTAACTTGTATCGAATTTATGTTTTGATTCATATATATATGTCTATTCAATGCTTGTTGATTGTGTTGTTTATCAATCCCTATATTATTTTGCTTTGAACAAATGAATGTAATCACAAATAATAAAGGCCTAGAGGTGCGGATAACTGCATGACCGAGTGCATATGTCGTACACTGGCTCACCAACACAATAAATTGGACCTATCGATGCACGAGAGTGATAAGTTAGGACCAGGTTCTTACATGATCTAGGTGACAGATAGATCATAAATCTAGGTGACGACTAGATTGATAGTTCTGTGCTTAGGATATAGAATGGGTGAATTTTTGGGATGGAGGTGAACCAATTGTTCAACAGACTATATCTATTTTTAGTGAACGAACCCAAGACATTGAATGACATTATTATGAATTGAACATAAAGGAGATATAAGTGAAACCCGAATCCTAGATTTCCACTCACCATAAGATCTTCATATCTGTTATTTCTTGTCTAATTAGTTAAACATCTATAACTAGTAGATTAGAGTAGAATTAAACATAAAAACCCCTTTAGGTTAATAATTTGCTATCTATATTCGCATGCTCGTGATCACTTGTCTCGTGGGTTCGACCCTTGCTTCCGAGTCTATTCTATAATAGTCTTGTCCACTTGCAAGGAAATAGATAAAATAAAACATCGATCACAGACATGAGTTGGTAATAAATGATCTTGGAACCCCGGTGGCTGAGCCATATAGACATCTTCATGTAAAAAACCGTTAAGGAACGCATTGCGAACATCTAAGCGTTCTATAGACCATCCACGAGAATGAGCCAAAGAGAAGAGTTCGAATTGTCGGAGGCTTTACGACAGGCTGAAAGTCTCGTCATAATCCACACCCTCTTGTTGTGTGTAACCACGAGCTACTAACCGAGCCTTGTGACGCTTCACAGTACCATCGGCTCGTCGTTTAACCTTGTAGATCCATTTGCTCCCAACCACATTCAAACACCAGGGGTTTTAGGAACGAGGGACCAAGTCTCATTTTTGTGAAGAGCGTGAAGCTCGTCATGCATTGCCGGCCAGCCGGTGAGATATAGAAGATGCTTGCTTAAAATTCGAGGTTCAAACTCAATGGAGGTGGTATTGATTGCGAGATAAAGCTTCGGGTAATGGATACCATAGACCGGATCATTAATACTCTTGAATTTGCGAGGAACAGAAGAAACCTCACTTCTGGAATCTTCATGAAGAGCACAAGGAACTGGGCTATGAGCAAAGTTTGGTCGGCCAACATTAGAAGAATATGGTCTTTGGGGGCTTAACGGAGACATCAGCCGAGATGTGGCTCACTGAAGGGACTATATGAACCGGGCTTGGTGGATCGAGCTTGGCTGGGCCGAAGGGGGAGGTGGAATCAGGGGTGGGTGCAACCGTGGTTGGAAGCGTGTGAGGGAGGGCTCGGCATTGAGTTCAGCATGATTGAAAATTGAGCGATGTGGCCCAAAATTGGGGTGATGAGAATTGTAGAACAATGGTGGGCAATTTGGAGCGTGAGAATGCCCGAAGATCGGAAGAAGTGGAAAAAGGAAAAATGTTTCATCAAACGTAACATGTCTAGAAATGTATAATCTGTTAGTCCTCATATCGAGACACCGATAACCCTTGCGAAAATTATCGTAGCCAAGAAACACACACGGTTGCGACTTAGGTAGCAATTTGTGTTTATTATATGGAACCAAATGAGGAAAGCACACACACCCAAATGTTTTAAGAAACCGATAATCAGGGACTCGTTGCAACAATTTTTGAAAGGGAGAAATATAATGTAACTGTCGCATCGGGAGACGGTTGATTAGAAAGACCGCGGCGGAAAAAGCTTCAAGCCAATATTTTTTAGGTACCGAAGATTGAGATAACAAACACAGCCCCATTTCGACAATGTGCTTGTGTTTACGTTCCACTGTCCCATTTTGTTCAGGTGTGTAAGGGCACGTAGATTGGTGCCGAATGCCATGTTGTTTAAGAAAAGACAGAAAATGACGACTCATGAATTCTCCCCCCCCCATCGGTTTGAACCGTTTTAATGGTGTGAACAGCAGAGATTTTTCGAGACAGTTGATTTTCGATTTGATTTTTAAATGTGGCAAACACTGACGCAACATCCGACTTTTGAACAAGAGGAAAAAGCCAAACATAACGCGAGTAATCATCAACAATACTTAAATAAAATCGAAAACCAGAATTTGATATAATAGGAGAAGGACCCCATACATCTAGATGAAGCATATCTAAAGGTTGCAGAGAATTAAAAGTACGAGAAAAGGAAGGCAATTTGCATGACTTGCCCATAGGGCAGACATGACACAAACCCTTATTTTTCACGGAACCACTAACCGGTATCCGGACAGTATTGACTAAAGACTCAAATATATGAGAAGAAGGATGACCTAGACGAGCATGCCACGTAGAAGACGAAGCACGTTCTCCAATCAAAGCAAGAGGATTAATCTTGGAGTTGGTATCTACGTGTAACTGGTAAAGACCACCGGAGCTATTGCCAGAGAGAATAGTCCGCTTCGTTTGATTGTCCTTCACACGAAAACCAAAACCATCAAATTCGAAAAAGCAATTATTATCTAATGAAAATTTGCGAATAGAAATAAGAGACTTGTGCATGGTAGGAACAGATAAAACATTACGCATATTAAAGATGCGATTCTTGCTCTAAAAAGTGGATCGACCAATACAGAAATGGGCACACTAGTCCCATTGGCGACCGTAACCGAATCATTACCTGAGTAAGGTTCAACATGAGATAGACCATGCGGAGAAGGAGACATGTGATTTGTTGCCCCAGAATCGAGAACGAAAGAAGGAGCCACGGAAGATGCATTAGGCACTTGTGAAAAACAAGGAGGAGGAGCCTGTGGGTATGGGTAGGAAGATGGGTACGGCTGATAGGTGTACGAGTACGGGGAAGGGTATGAGGGTGGACTCTGTTGTGCTGTGTAAGCAAAGTTGGTTCTATCACGGCACTGAGGGGCTAGGTGACCTGACTTGTGGCACAATTGACATACATTAGAGGTGTCAACATGGACAAATGGGTTGGGAGGAGTGTACCTAGGAGTAGTTTGGTGAGCATGGGATGAGTGGTTTGGTTGATGTGGACTTGGAGGAGTTGGCAGTATGCCTCGGCCTTGATTGCTCCGCCCTCTATTTTTCCACCATGGCTTACCGCGGCCACGATATCCACCCCCATTTCCTCTTCCAAGTGGATATGATTGTCCGCTCCCTCCCCCATAATTCTGGTGTTGTGGTTGAGTGGATGAGGTATTCTGTGTATGCGAATTATGGGTAGTGGATGCGGCTAAAGCTGTGGTAGTGTTAAGAGAAAGGGTGGAGAATTTTAACTGAAGATCTTCTTCTTGAAGGAGAATATCTTGAAGTTCTTCAATGGTTACAGCCGGTTTATTGTTTTGAGTGGTGATAAACTCCTTGTAAGTCGGACCCAAACCATTCAAGATTCGACGTTGGAGATCGTCTTCCGACACTATCTCACCAGCCTTAGCAAGCACTACAAGAAAAATGTCTATTTGTGACCCCTTTTATTTGGGAGGGCTGAAAAACGGTCCCAAATACGTTTTTTTGGGAAGGGTGAATTAGCGGTGACAAATACTTAGTATTTGGCACGCTTTTTCACTGGCCTTCCCAAATAACATTTTTTTGGCATGCTTTTTCACTGGCCTTCCCAAATAACATTTTTTTAGGACTGTTTAACCTATACCGTGCTAAATGTTTGATGTGGGTCTCACTTATAAATTTTCATAATACCATATATATGTTTAAAATTTTACTTCCACGATTTTTATTTTGGCGCTAATGTTTCCCTCCATCAAAATAGACACGACTCAAGTCTTTTGCCCTAGGGCTGTTTTTTCTCTCATGTTTGTGTAATCACTCTCCACCAGCTGGGCTGCTAAGGAATCAGGTCACCCCCTCTCTCTCTTGCTTTCTAACTCTCTCTTTTCATGATTTGTACCCTAATTTTTGACTAATAGTCGATTTCCCCAAATTGCAGAGGAATCTATATCCCCAAATTCGTCTCTCTTCGTTAGGTAATTGCAGAGGAAGGATTCTCTTTCTCCCTTCTACACAATCTCATTGAAGTCGTCCCTCACCCTACAGGTTTTTACAATTCTGGATTTTTATTATTTCTTTTGATTTTCTACAATTATAGGTTTTTATAATATATTTTACACAATATTAGATCTTTGTGTAGTCTAATATTTTATTGGTTTTGATGTTATATGTCTGTCTGCAATTGGTTTTTGATAATTCAAGAAAAAGTCTGAATAGGAATACTTTGATTTTAGGGAAAGGGTATTGGTTGTTGTTGCTATTGTGTGTTTATATGAATTTATTATGATGATGGTGATGAGTCTTTTGACCATAAAAAGATAAAACAGATAAAGTGAAAAAAATCCTTACTTATCCCTGCCATTGACCTAGCTTGGCCAGTTGATCAGCACAATAATTCCATTCCCAGAACAAGTGTTTGACGTCACATCTTCAATCCTTGTTAATATGTTATTGGTACTGTTCTTGATTCTCCACACATGGAAGGAGTCTTCACACAAATTCGAGGTGCTCATTACTAAACATAGGTTACTCGTGGATTTTCCTAAAAGACTCTTTTGTTCTTGTTGAATATTTCACAAGGTTACTCCAAAGACCAATCCCCTCCTGCATTTTGGCTGGAATTGGAATAATTCTTACATCCAGATTATGAAGTTCTCTTCTTTCCAGACTAACATCTCCATTCACGCTCGATCCTCCTGACATCAAACACCACACCACTTTAGCTCTGTTGCATCTTCTCATCACCGATTTGTTGTTTTTGTGTCGCTCCACAACTCGCGATCCCCCTGATTCAGCCATTCCTCTTGACAACCAGCTTTCATTGGTAAGCAGCTAATCATGTATTCATGTGCAACAAGCCACAGAAACATCTAAACTCTAGAAGGTCCTTTCCATCTCCGTATCCAATCCCATCGGTCTTCCTAATAGCATCATAAGATGATTTAGCTGTAAACTTGCCTTTGCTCTCATACTCTTAGTTTTCAAAACTTCTGTCTTTATTGCCCCGTTTAAGTATAAGAATGATGACTCTTTGGTTTATATGTAGATATGTTACTTCCTTTTAAGTATCTATTGTCAAACACTTCAGTCCACATGTTGGCTTCCTTATTAATTTTCCTCCAATCATGTTAGAAAGCCTGTCTTAGTTTGGGTTCCAGAAAGAGAACTGAAAAGAACTGCATTGCCTCCCAACATAGAGCTAGCAATCTGAATGAAAATGAATCCAAATCAGAGAAAAATAATCACCTGCTCCAATCCTCTCTTTCAAAACGAGGTCACTCCATGGAATGTCCAAATCTTCCACATCGAAGGTAATTTGCCTACTTATATTACTTGAAACAGCTGCACAGTGCGCACGGCCGGCTTCACGACTTTCTTCCTCTGGCGATTGCGCGCCTCCGGCCTCGGCTCACACGGTCCACTGGTCCAGCGCTCTCGCTCCGATACTTTTGAGCAGTTCGTCTCATCTCTCAAACTCTCAACTCTCTCTCATCTCACGCGTTCTCTCTCCCTGCTTGGCTGTTTCGGTGTTTCCACTTCCAGAATCCGTCACCGTCACATCACAGAAGGAAACAAGGTGAAAATTTAAGGAGCATGCCTGAGGTCTACCAATTTGTTCACCAGCTTCAAACTTGTTTGTTTCTTAAAGAAAAATAAGCAAATTGAAAGGAAAGAAGTGTTAAACCCTATTCAGAGCAGAGGAGAGTCATAGACAATACCCAAAGTAACGGCTTAACCAAATTTTCTTTCTCAGTCTCTCCTGCCAAACACTTGTGCCGTGCAACTGCCACTTGCACCCCTCTCCGGAGCTCGTTCACAGTTCACATGGTTTATATTACCACTCTAGTTTTGTTGACGAGGAAGGGGTAACAAAATCTTGTGGGTGCCCACTACTTCCATTAAAAAGTCATATAAAGGGGCCTGCTCTAGTTTCAAATCAAGATAGAACTGATATCGTTGAATTAAAAAAACAAGTTGACTTAAAACAAAAAAACAAGTTGACTGCCCTCAACAAACCTCCGATCATTAACTGTCTCCATTCTAGGATCAGCCGAGGCAATGAATGGCGAGGTATCCCTATGTCCACCTTGTTGGATATTTTTCAAAGGGACGGTATCTTTGACCATGTTTGTTGAGCTTATAACATTCTGAAGATTATATGCTTTAGGAAGTTGTGAATCCCTATCATGAGCTTTGGGCCAGACAACTTTAGGTGGCAGAGGTAGCTGAGAAATTTCGTTGATGTTGCTTGGACTACGTAAATTGCTATTAATATCTACATATTTTTTATCAGATTTCTTAGGATACATGGCATCTCCATTATCTCCATCACCTGCTGTCATAAAGATCACGAATTTAGAATTTAGGAGCGTATCACTAAACAACGTAATAACGAAATAGGTAAAGATGAATTTGGCTACGTTTTCTAATCACAGTACAATTTTTACCACAAAGCAGCATTGAACAAGCATAAATTGAATGGTTAATGCTTTCAAAAATAACAAAATTGATTAAGTAAATCTATTTCATTCACAAATACTAATACCTACAATCCGTAGATGGGACGTGCTAACAAGTTCCTCTTTAAACATCCTTTCTCAGAGAGTTTTTCCATTGGAAACTTCTACCAATCATTGAAACTATACAAAATCTAACAATGTCTAAAAAGGTTATTTCTATCATTGGAGCGTTTGTTAGAATTTGCCTTCATATGTTATGCCACATTAAATCACAATGAGATATCTCTTTTTTATATTACTGACACAGAAACATTGGGTCAAGTGAACTGTGTGCTTGCAACAATGTTATATCAGTTTGCTTATCACATTTACATTGAACTAAAAAGTGAAGATGCGACATTACAGAAAAGAGGAACACTCTAACAAGACAAGAGAGGAAAATTACAAAGAATGATAAACATGCATTCAGAGAACCATCATTTTAAATGTTGTTCACAGCTACATTGTCAGCACATTAGTACTAGGACAGACTACATAAGCATGTAATTGTGTGCAGGAGATTAGTTAGTAAGAGTTTCAGGTGCTGGTACTTGTCTAGCAATCAGTCAAACTCCCACCAAGCTTGAATTTCATCTTGTTTTACTGAAGAAGAGAAAAGGCAAAGACCTTCTTCATCTAGGTCTATTTCCAATTCAAAGAACGTTTCATAAATAGTGTAGGATTTATATACTCTTAGAATTCTCTTCCAAAAAATTGTATGCTCGTATGGATCAAAAATGGCGATGTTGGTGATGCCCTGTTGGTGGTTGTGATCGTAAAATCGCGGTGAACCGAGTCACAAATTATTAATTATAAAAGAGTTCGAACATAACACCGAATGTAACACATTGAATGATTGAAGGACATAATGTGGTTACGACGAACGATTTCCATATCGTAACAGTAAAATCGTGAACCGAGTCACAATAGAATTATAGAACACATTGAAGGAAAGTAGGAAACAAAATCGTGAACCGAGTAATAGAACTTGAATATTTTTTAAGAGTTACATACTTACGAAGCGTAAATAGAAACAAATTTATATTTTATAAAAAAAATCGAACACATAGAAGGAAACAAAATCGTGCCGATGAAGTCTTAAACATCGAAGAGTGAAGAAAAAACTAAGTCTCAACTCTCAAAGACTCGAAGTCTCGATCAAGAGAAAAAAGAAAACACAAAAAGTCAAACACAAAAAAACTAAGTCTCAACTGCTTCGCACCGTATCGTGGTCTCTCTAGGGTCATATGAAGTGTTGGGTTATTTTAGGGTTTACTTTATATTTATAGTAAACCCAAACTTTGTTGTTTCATCCTGAATTAGTTTTAAAAAATTAAAAAACGAAGTGAGCGACTTAAGGGACTTTTTAGCACATGTCACCTGGAAAAAAAGCGCCAAAGTCGACGACTTTTCCTCGACTTCTGCACATCGACTCGCCTAGCCTTCTTGAGGCGCCTCGCCTCGACTCTCGAAAAAGACGCCAAAGGTGCTCGCCTTTAACAACTATGATGAACACGTTCAAGGATCTACTTGGTTACCTTTTTTCGTTTATGTAGTTAATTTTCTAATCTAGATTTTCAGTTTTATTGTCAAAATTCATAATGATTTGTGTTTGGTTATCAATCAAGTTAAATGTCTATTCTTATTAAGTATTTTTTTCCTTTGTATCTTTTCCAGATTTAATTAAGAATGGATACAACCTGGATGTATGGAGACAGGACCTTACCACGGTTTAGGGATGGTGTTGAAAATTTTGTGGAGTCGATATTCTAAGACGTAGGGCCAAATGGATATAAAAAATGTCCATGTGCAAGGTGTTTTGGTCGTTTTTATACTACAAGAGATAATGTCAGGGATGATCTGGTTGTGAATGGTTTTATGGAAAATTACTTGCCATGGTGATTGGAACATAATTTTGACATTTCCTTTCACGATGATGGACGTCAAAACAAAAATCTTCTAAACAACTTCGATGTGGGAGATGGCATTGTCGACATGATACATGATGCCATGGGAATTCCAACTATAAGAGACAGCTTAAATGAAGGACAACCTTTGGATGCAAATATAGAAACAATGGACGACGAGACATCAAAAATCTATAAGATGCTAGAAGAAGGGCAACGACCTTTGTTTAGGGGTAGCAAAAAGTTTACATCGCTTTCATTCATTACTCGGCTTTTGCACATAAAAGTACTTGGTGGTTGGTCAAATAAATCATGCACAATGGCTCTAGAATTGTTTCATGAGGTACTTGAAGAAATAGGGGATGTTGCCTTGTCCAAATCCTATTATGAAGCGAACAAGATAGTGTCTGACTTGGGTTTTACTTACGATACGTGGGATGCATGCCCAAATGATTGCATGTTGTTTCGAGGGGATGCAAAGTCTTTTGAGAATTGTGATATTTGTGGGGCTTCTAGGTATAAGCAGTTTGGCAATGACGAGAAAACTGTTGAGGATAGTGTGATAAAGAGGAAAAAAATTGCTGCTAAACAAGTACGCTATTTTCCATTAAAGCCAAGGTTGAAGAGGTTGTTTATGTCACCTCACACTGCATCACTAATGACATGGCATTCTAAAGAGCGTGTTGATGATGGTGTGATGCGTCATCCTGCTGATAGTCCTATTTGGAAAACTTTTGACAAGTTGTACCCGGACTTTGCTAGTGAAAGTCGTAATGTTCGACTTGCATTAGCATCTGATGGAGTCAATCCTTTTAGGTCTATGAACATTTCACATAGCACTTGGCCAGTTGTTCTCATTCCATACAACCTACCACCATGGTTGTGCATGAAACAACCATCCTTTATTCTTTCTGTGTTAATTGATGGCCCAAAAGCACCCGGCGACAAGATTGATGTATATTTGCAGCCACTCATTGAGGAGATGAAGGAATTATGGTACGATGGTGTGAATACATATGATGCATCAACCAAAAGTATGTTCAAGTTACGAGCATCACTCATGTGGACGATCAATGACTTCCCAGCATATGCTAATTTGTCAGGTTGGAGCACAAAAGGTAAATTTGCTTGTCCTTGTTGTAACAAGAAAACTAGATCTTTGAGGCTAAAACATAGTCGCAAGTTTTGTTTTATGGGACATAGGCGTTGGCTTAAAGAAAGCCATAAATTACGAAGAGATAGAGTTGCTTTTCATGGAGAGCCAGAGTTAGAACCGAAGCCAAAGTTATTGTCTGGATCAGAAATACTAGAACAGTTGAAAGATGTGGAGACTATATATAGAAAGGAAGATGTCCTTGGAAAGAGGAAAAGAGAACAATTAGAAAAAGAGAAGGAGAAGGAGAGAAAGGCTATTATAAGAAGAGAAAAACGCAAAGAGAAAGAGAAAGGGAAAAATAAAGAAAAAAAATGGAAAAAAAGGAAAAATGAAAGAAAGTGAGAATGTTGGGAATGCAAAAGAAGATAGTTGGAAGAAAAAGAGTATCTTGTTTGAATTGCCGTATTGGGAGTCTTTACCAATACGTCACATGCTTGATGTCATGCACATAGAAAAAAATGTGTGTGATAATGTATTGCATACGCTCTTGGGAACTCTCGAAAAACAAAAGATCACTTGAATGCTCGACTTGATCTTAAAGAAATGAAAATTAGGGAGCCGCTGCACCCTAAAGATAATGGTTCTGGTAAAAAGTTACTTCCCCCTGCATGCTTTACACTCGGAAAAGATGAGAAAGACATGTTTTTGAAATTATTGAAGGATGTGAAAGTGCCGGATGGTTATGCTTCCAATATTTCACGATGCGTCAATCTCAAAGAGCGAACCATTTGGGGTTTAAAGAGTCATGACAATCATATTATTTTACAGCAGCTACTTCCTCTTGCTGTCCGTAAAATATTGCCAAAGGACGTTGTTGAAGCCTTGATTGAGTTGTCAAACTTTTTTAGGATACTATGCTCAAAAGTTAATTCAAAATCTGATCTAGAGTATCTTCAAGATCGTATTGCACTCACACTTTGTCATCTTGAAAAGATTTTCCCACCATCCTTCTTTGATATAATGGAGCACTTGCCTATACACTTGGCTGAAGAGGCATTGCTTCGGTCCTGTACATATCTAGGTGGATGTACCCAATTGAGAGGTTAGGCATCCTTGTTATACATATATTTTAACCCCTATCAAATTCTTCGTTTAACTTTAGTACTCATTGTATTTTTTTTTAATACATAGGTACTTATTGACATTAAAGCTTTACGTTCGTAATCGCGCGCGTCCAGAAGCTTCGATTGCGAAAGGGGCTTTAATGGAAGAGTGCATGACCTTCTGTGCAAGATATCTAAACGACATTGAAACTAAGTCTACACGACCGGATCGAAATGATTCTGGGGAAGATAACGTGGGTCGTCACTTTGGCCAAGAAAAACCTTTTTTTCTTGATCATGTGTCAATGGAGCAAGCAAATCGTTATCTGCTAGCTACTTGTGATGCTATTAAACCATATAGAGAGTAAGTAATAGTATTTTCATAGAATTAATATTTTCTCAAACTTATTATTAGGGAAAGATTGATTATAATCAATCTTTATGTTCTTTTCAATGTTCTTAGAAAACATCTTCAATTCCTCCAAAAGTCAGCCCCTCGAGCACCAATTCATGAACGTCAACGTCTCCATATTAAAGAATTCCCTTCGTGGTTCAAAAATGAGGTAATTGTAAAATATACAAACGCCCACATTACTTATAAAGGTTCCTTACATATGTTTAGTTAAGTAGTACTTAATTAACTCCTTTTCACTTTATGTTTATAGGTATTGAAAGAGGCAAGTGCAAACATACCATTAGAAAATGAAATCAAGGACATGGCATTGGGTCTAACCAATATGGCTAAAAGATATAATGGATACATCATTAATGGCTTTAGGTTTCGAACAAGAAGGACTGACAATAGCAGAGTTACACAAAATAGTGGTGTTGTTGTTAGTGCAGACACAACAAGCTATTCAAGTAGAAAGGATAAGAATCCAGTTTCTGGGGACCAAATATTCTATGGGGAGTTGACTGATATATTTGAAGTGCACTATACTTCGGAAACAAAATTTGTCTTGTTCAAGTGTAATTGGGTGGACAACAAGAAAGGGGTTGAAGTAGACAATTATGGTATTACATCGGTTAATTTCAACCACTTGTTATACAAGGAGAACAAAGTAACCGACGAACCCTTTATCCTAGCGTCCCAAGCTCAGCAAGTCATGTATATTGATGACCCTATAGACCCTCAATGGAAAACTGCCATTAAGATGACAAGTCGAGATACATTTGATATGGGGGTAGATGAAATTTCTAATAGTACAATTGCGGTGCCTCAAGTCCTGCCATACAACCCTCAACAGTTGGATGAAAGGAGACATGTGGATGATGGTAATATTATGTGGGTGAGGAATGGTGTTGAGGGGACATTGGTTGAGGGTAGAGTTCCTCGAGCACGTGTTGAAGAGAATGAGCGTGAAAAGGATGTTATTGACATTGAAGATCAAAGTGAAAATGAGATAGAAGAAGATGCCATTGATGATTTTGAAGAAGAGGAGTTTGATGATATGGATGAAGAATCTGATGATATGAATGATGATTTGTATTCGAGCATGAGTGATGATGAATCTGATGATTAGTTTATTATACTTATTTATTTTTGGTACAAAGAACAACTTACTTTATCATGCTTTTAAATGCATTTATCATGATGAATCTAATGATGATTAATTTTATTTGATGACTATGTACTTGCATTGATGTTTTATTTATTTAATCATTTAACTTATTTCTTGTTATTAAGATAATTTGTTATTGATAACCTTGAATTGCATAGTTAGTATGGCTCGAAAAAGACGACGTAGCTACAGTTTCATGTCTTCGATGCCTACTAATGAAGGCAATCAACCACAAGAGATAGGCGATGAAGCAATTACTCATCAGTCACCATCCATTCAGCCCACTCAACCACCAACACAACAACCTGCACAACCATCGTTACAACCACATGTACAGAGAGAAGAGCCACAACAATTTCATACATCAAGTACATCAACATTACATACAACAAGTGGTTCGACGGGTAAATTATTACTTGATTTTAAGAAAAAATTTACATTTTGCATTTATTATGATTAATTGTGCTTCATTAATATTAAATGATTGGAATTGTAGATCCTACCACGAGCGACTCTGCTCGTAAGAAGGGAAGAGGACATGCAGTAGGTTACCAAGGAACGGAAAAGATAAATGTCATATTCAATGACTTAATGCAGCCCATTGGGGATTCGAGCACCGACCTCATGAATGTCCTCGGAAGGATTGCAAGGTGCGGGGCTCATGCACCTCTTCATGTTGTTTCATGGCGCCTAATGCCCGAGACTAACCTTAACGTTATTTGGAGAGAGATTCAGGTATCTATCTATATTAATTTCTCTTAATCTTTGTATAGCAATTTGTCTAACAAATTACATTTTGACGACACATGTTAGTTTCTATTTAGCTAATTAATATTTCTTGTATTTAGTTTAAGACAAATGCTACAGAAGAACATAAAAGAGCTTGTATGAAGAAAGTTGGTGAGCTATGGAAGAAGTGGAAGCATAGGGTGAAGGAAGCTTATTTTATTCCAAAAAAGGATGAGTTCATCACGAAGTTTCTGAATGTGAACTCGAGAGGTTCCACCAAAGCGTTTTGCTAGAATATCCCATGCTTCTACAGCAGTCTCACAGGAATTTACTCGAGGTTGGATTTTGGACGTAACCGTAGCCTTTATCCAACCGGCAACCAAGCCTGAAGCTTGCTCAAACAGTTCATAATCTGGATTTGGGTTTGTGCTATCGGCAAGATGAGTGGTGTGGGGGTTTTTCTCTACAATGGTATAGGTAAGTTTGTGGGTTTGAAGAACTGATTTGAATAGGGAGCTCCAATTCAAATAATTCTCAGCAGTAAGGTGGCAGTGACCCATGTAGGATTGGATGTTCAGAAAAAGAGGAAGAGAGTTTGTGTGAGAGGTTTGGATAGGAGAGGAAGAAGGGGCTCCTGTGGTTTTCAAAGAAGTGACTGATGCATCTTCCATGGTGATGGAAGGCTCTGATACCATAAAAGACTAAGAATAAAGAAGAGAACCTAAGCTAAGAAAACTGACAGAAAGAAAGACTAGACACAACAGAATTGAGGGAATAATTCGATCTCTCTCACACTAATCCTTAGAGATTACATGGCCTATATACATACACTAGTCAATGACAACCCATGATTGAGCTTGGACACCAAGGCAATCAATCAAGATTCCTAATTGCTAATTACAGCACAATTATAGTGAAGAAATAAAGGAAACTAAGACTAATTACATTGAGACCAACTAGCAGGATATTTACTGAATATTATCCATTTATAATTACAAGCCCACCCAAGAGTCCATGATGTTGATGAACTCGCAATGGGTGACCATTATATAAAACACATTCAAGCCCTACATCTACCATATGTGGGATGTTGTATTACAATCTCCTCCATTTCATAAGAAGACCTCCTTCCACGCTCACTCACATTTATGTTAACTCTGTGGATCAATATTTTTGTTTGTCTGTTATCTACTAACAAACATTTATTCTCTTACCGCTATATCTTAACATTAAATGAATAATTACACACTTTGTTTTAATCGATTGTTGATATTAACAGCGCATGGCTATGAAATTGGGGGTTCACAAAATAAGGGTAAACTGCATAAATCCTAGAATTTTCAAATCGGAGATAACAGAAAGCCTCATGAATAAGAGCTGGATGAACAAGGTAGCCCAGAAAATAATCCCTCTCAGAACATTTGGCACATCAAATCCAGCTTTGACATCGCTCATACGATACTTAATCCACGATTCATCACTATATGTTTCAGGAAACTGTTTTATTGTTGATGCAGGTTTCAACTTACCCGGCATCCCACTTTTTTCTGCCCTTTAGATGATTATTTCGTTCAGTACATTGATGCGCAATGTACTTGCTTCGTGGTGTATGTGGCTGCATTGAAATGCTAGGACATTCAATGATTTAGAATTTCTTTTTTCATTTCTTGGGAGTTGTTTTGGTTATTCTATATTGAATGTGTTATTAGGCATGTAAAGGAGAAGCTTAATCAACTTTTCATGTGGGAAATGGGATCGATTTGGTTGATCGTGTTCAACTATGCACTTTATGGTGTATTCTAGCTGTTAAAGTTAATCTATGTAGTAAAATTTTCTTAAAACTTTTTACCAGGCGTCCCAATATTCTCTGCCCTTTAGATGCTCAAGTTGTTCATGAAACAAGAATAATTGAAGACCTCTCTTTGATAATCTTTCCATCTGTTCGGTAAGCTTGTGTGTGTTGTAAAAGAACATTCAATGGCTTATATTGTTTTAATTTTCTATCAAAGTTTTCTTTTTTTGGTTGTGTGCGTTGAGAAGAGAGGGTGCTTATTGGTCCCTATGGAGAAAGCTTAGTGATAGGCGAGAGGTGGGTAGGGTTGAATAGCTACCAAGTGTTGATAAATATGACCAGCTATAGAAATAGATGTAATAAGGCAGACAAAATATTTTGAATCAACAGAAGTCATGAATGACTGTACAAGTCAATGGATAAATACTTGTTTATTGAATTCAATCAAACCTTACAAACTTGTTGTTAACAAAGAAAGAAAATACGGCCTAAACTCAAGGCAATCGATATTATTGATAATGGATCATTATTGTGTTGACCAAACCTTAGTTCTCAAGAAATATATATACAACACATACAATGGGAACACACACTCTTAAAATGCTAGAGCCACTCAATGAGCACTCAAATTTGTGCACCAAATGATGTGGTTTCCAATGTGTCATCTTATTTGGTATTTTATGGGCTCCACTATAAGTTAAAAAGTTATGTTAACAATATGACACATAAGATGCCACATCATTTGGTACCCAAAATTAAGTACTATTAGAGTGGCCCTAGCATTACCCCCTTAACAGTGTGCAACATGCGACATTCTTATTTGCTCGAACCTTCCCATATAGATTTGTACATGTGGCTTAATTAGCTTGTTCAGTTTTTGGTCAGGTTTACACTCGTGTGTTTGTCTATTGGGCTTCAGCGAAATTAAAAATCTAACCACAAAATAGAAGATTGAATTGATGATTACAACAACAAAAATACATAATTGACACAAGAGAAACATACATATTTATTTTTCTTCCCGTTCTCGACAGAATATGTCTTCTCGTTCCACCTTACCCTAATGTTTACATTTTTACATACTAGTACATAAAACTATTAGTAAAAATTAAAATGCAACTTCGAAGAAAAGTTATTTTCTTCACAAATTACTACTTCTGTTTTTAGTTCATTAGCCACATTTTATTAGATCCCTATCAGTTTCCTTTTATTAGTGTCATATGTGTTCAAGAGAAGAGAACATAGAACTCTAATATTAACTACTCCATCTGTTCCACCTAAACGTCCACATTTGAAAAGTTTAATTAATAAGAAGATATATTAATATCATTGGAGTTAGTCTTAATTACAAAAATATACTTTAGCACAAGTAATATGTTGGTCTTTTCCAATTATTGTGGCTGTAATTATATATATATATATGGTTAATTGTAACTTTTGATAATTTTTTGTAAAAAAAAATTATTTTTTTGTAATTTTTATATTTATTTGATAAGTGCATGTTAATGAGTAAATGGACGCCATGCCCATGTCGTGCTCGCCCATATATGTCCATGTTAATAAATGAACACTTACTTGGCTGTCCATTTGAGACCGCCGCCCATTTGTCACCTCTACGTCTCTCTGCCTCTTCCTCTTACCCACACTTTTCTGATTTTTCGAATGAAAATAACCCAATTGCTTCAGCCCCTTTTATACTCTTTACAAGATCGATTCCTTTTCTCCGTCAAATGTATTCTTCTCCCTTTTATTTCGTCCTTCTCTCTTTCGGAATTCAGTCGAACTCTTCCGTAAAATTCTTCCCCTTTTGAAACAGTCAGACATCTTCTAAACATATTTTCTCATTCTTTTCTTATTATTATTGTTATTATTATTATTATTATTATTATTATTATTATTATTATTATTATTATTATTATTATTATTATTATTATTATTAAAGACTCTAATGGGTTGAACCAAAACTCTAAATAAACTAATAAGGTACACTAAGCCCACTAATAATGTACACCAAACCCACTCAATTTCAAGTGTACTAGGCCCAAATAATTTCAAATAAGCCTAAATTAAAAATAAGTCTACAGTGCAATTAATTAATACTGATATCTAGTAATATCATTTTTATTTTAATATACTCCCTCCGTCCCTATATAATCGTCTGGGTTGACCCGACGCACAGTTTAAGAAAAAGTAATTGACTTGATTATTTATATTGGTTTAATATGTAGTTTCCTTTAATGTCCATGGATATGTGGTCCATAATTAAAGTAGAGTGAAAAAGTAAGGGTAAAGTGGTAAAAGTGATGTTCTAAAAAGGTAAGTTTTAAAGTGGACAATTATTTTGGGATGGACGAAAAAGGAAAGGAGGACGATAATTTAGGGGCGGAGGGAGTATGAAATTTGGGTATGTTACAATAAGGATGTAGGATACACATATACTATATGTGCTTCATTTGATTGAAAGTGTTTCTTGGCATGTCCCTTTCGAGTGAATGTATAGAATGGTAATCAAGTTTGATTTGGACAGATTTTATGTATGTCATGTATCATGTGTATTGAATCATATTAAACTTTTATGAAAATATTCCTAAAATCAATATATATATATATATATATATATATATATATATATATATATATATATAATTGGTGAGAAGTATTTATTGTAATGCCCCGAGTCCGAAAGCTCAGTTCGTTACGTGCAGCCTACACATTGGTCCACTGAGCACGCATTACCTTGGGTCATCAGGTCTACACCAAACCGAGCCAAAAGTTCATGAATAATATTGGTGCCTAGAGGTAGTGTGTGGTCACCTTATAAATCGAACATAATTCACACACCTACCCGATGTGAGATGAGATATTATATTTATAAAGAGTATTTATATCATAGTTCTTACAAAATAAGTAGTGGCAAATTCTGTCCACGCCCATATGTCCGCCCACTAAAACATGGGCATGAACACACTAAAATTTTAATCTGGGCACAAATGGACATGCCTACTTAGACCATTAAGTTTTATGAGCACAAATGGACACCCACATTTTAAACTCTCACTCTCACGATCAATTTTTTTTTTCTGTATACCTGATATTCCAAAGTTGTTTCTCTCTCTATATTTACATTTCTATCAATAACCATTTATTGAGAGAGAGAGTGTGTGAGGGGTAGAGAGAGAAACTAGAGAGAGAGAGATGCATGGTTGCTATTTGTTCTCGGGTTTGGTTTTCAGAACCAAAGAAATAATCAGTAATGGTGGGAGTAATCGTTATTTTTTAAGAATAAAAAATTGACCCATTTTTTTTTCGATATCATATTACTTTTTATATACAGTCAATTACGCATTTTCTGGTTATGAAATATATATATATTTCCATTTAAAAACAATCGATTTGACGTAAAAATTAATGAACTAAAGGAGTATTTTATTTCAATTAACGTCAAAAGTGAAAATATGTTCTTGTTTTGATATTATTAGTGGTTCTACCAATACTACCACGTCAAGTAAAGTGTTTGAGTTCTTTTTAGAAATTTGGTTGCATTGGAAATGGTGACAGTTGTTAAAATGTTACAAAAAATGTTGGTTTTTCCAATTATTGTGGTTGTAATCATATATATATATATATAGTTAGTTGTAACTTTTAATAATTTTTTGTAAAAGAAAATTATTTTTTTATAATTTTTGTATTTATTTGATAAATGCATGTTAATGAGTCTCTACTCTCTCTCACACACACACACCAACTTCTACAATTAAAGTTTCGTAAAAGTATGATCATGCCACTTTATTTAATGATAGTTTGACTAAACTACAAGTCTTCATTTCTTGTAAGTTCGTTTTATGAATTTTAGTTCATAAGACGGAGTCCTACTCGCTTATAGTTTAACCCATCAACACACGATGAATCGAGTAAAAATGATCCGTGTTACAAAAAATATCCATAAAACCGTTAAATCCAAGTTTTATTAGCCTTTTACTATATATATACAGGTCTATCTATATCTTCTTCGTTAACTGCAACATGTCCGATCGAGCTTGCATGTGTTCAGTTTTACAGTTATACTCCCTCCGTCCCTAAATTATCGTCATTCTTTCTTTTTTCGTCCGTCCTAAATAATAAACTTGTTTGAAACTTACATTTTTAGAACAACACTTTTAACACTTTACCCTTATTTTTTTACTCTACTTTAATTATGGGTCATATACACATGGGCTTTAAAGAAAACTACAAATTAAACCAATATAAATAATTAAGTTAATTAGTTTTTATTAAACTATGTATCGAGTCAACTAAGACGATTATTTAGGGATGTACAGAATACTTCATAAGCTGTCTCACACCAATGTGTGCGTGAGAAAGACTCAGTGTTTGTTTAGTGATAGTATGACTAACCTACACGTCTTCATTTCTTTTTTATTTTAACTCTGCACACTTTCTAAATTCTTATGATGCAAGTTGGTAATGAATCCCTATCTCCTTTCTTTCTCTGTTTATGTTTTTGATAATGCTGGGAAGAAGGATTTCAAAACATTTCAAGTTGCCCGTTTCTGTATTTTAATGAATTCTTATAGTGAAAGTCTTTTCCGTTTCTTTATTGGATTGACTCATTAAAACAGTGACTTTATACTTGAGTTTTGTTTGTTTTACAGAAAATGATTTTTAGAAAATAATAAAAAATATTTTCAAGGTTGTTAAATCTTTTGAAAATATTTCGAAAAACATTTTCAGGTATTTGGCAAACGCATACAAAATATTATAGAAAACAATATATGATTAAATACAAAAGTATATTCTCATATTGACGTCCATACTAAATATAAAATAGACTTGTGATAAAATTCACCCCTTTTTGATTGTGAAACTTCCACTTAGGCAAACTCTTTGATTTAAAAGACTTTTCATTTTTTGATCATTATCATAACAATAACAATTAATAATACGATTGATAAAGAGTATTTATATCATAGTTCTTACAAAATACATATTGTTATGCTTCTATTGAAATTAGTATTAATAATTGCACATTAGCAATTCTCTAATAGCAATACCTATATATAAAATAGAAGTCTAATTACTAAAGAACTTCGCTAGTAGATGCAGGAGCAGTACCAATGATCGAGTCTGCAGCCTGATGCGGGGTTTCATTCTCTTGTGGGGTGGCTCCTTGTAGGTACTAGGCACTGGTCCTCCTAGCTACTTAATAGCTGAATCACCGTGATTTTCCCTCTCATATTCTCATGGGGCTGGGGTGTGAGGGCTCTCGGGGGAAGAGTTTCCCCTTTTTTTGGATACCGGTAAACAGGTTGAAGGAATCGAAAGGACTGCTCTTCCAACTATACCACTTCTAAAGCCGCTCTTGAGACTTCTTAGAGAAGAGGTGAGCTTCAAGTTCTTCAGGCCTCGACCTTGGAAAGCTCGGTCACTTTGTTAGTGAGAGTCTCCTCGGTTGTCTTCTGCTCGACCCGAACAGAGTTGACCGTCTCCTCCAGTTGATTTTTCTCTTTTAGTAATGCGGCATTTGAATTGATGTTGTCAACCAGCCGTTCATACATCATCTCTGTCTTGGTAGCGATCTGCAAATAAAGATGTAATTGATATTTGTGGAATGTTAAAAACAATGGGTTGTAAGGAAAAGTATTTACCTCAGTCAAGCACATCCCAACCTCTCCCCAAAAGCTGAGCTCGTTTGGTCGGAGCTCTTCTTCGAATCCCGCCGTGGCACTTTCATCGCCAAGTCCTACAGGTTGCACCTACTATGCTTGAAGATGTTGAATTTGTCAAGATCGGGTACGCGTTGGCGACAGCATGAGGG
>JABEVN020000617.1:0-29528 GCA_013146195.2 Codonopsis lanceolata | reverse complement strand
GATTAGTCTTTAGCATTCCTTTATAAGATCAAGATAAGAAAAATTATGATTCGTGCTACCGGTCAATAGTTTCCACCGATAATCAAAACAATCTTTGTTCTAATCTTTTTATAAACATGTTCATTTGTCTTACGCATTGAAACTTTGTCTTTAACCTTTACGAGCATTTATATTTTCTATAATCTAGTCTCAAGTTTTGAACATTAAGCTTGATAATGATGCGGGTAAATTACTTTTTCAACATTTTATGAAGTCATATGTTGGAGGGAGGAAATACATAAGGTAATTATGTTTGACCCGATGAGTCTTACTGAATGATTGCGGCAGCCATTTGAACTTGAAGGATTGGAATTCCCTCTTTAGGGTCACACTACGGATGAGCGTATTTCAAGATCGGACTACGGAAAGTCCCTTGCTCTATGAAATATACAATATGTATAACTAGGAATCTTAAGCACTAAAAATACCTCTTACAACAAAAGCATGTGCCTAAGGTCTAATCTTGCAACACCTTTCAAGATATACGTTTGAATTGGCTCTGATTAGTCGTTAGCATTTCTTTCTAAGATCAAGATAAGAAAATTATGATTCGTGCTACAGTCAATAGTTTCCACCGTAATCAAAACAATCTTTGTTCTAATCTTTTATAAACTTGTTCATTTGTACGCATTGAAACTTTGTCTTTAACCTTTACGAGCATTTATATTTTCTATAAACTAGTCTCAAGTTTTGAACATTAAGCGATAATGATCTGGTAAATTACTTTTTCAACATTTTATGAAGTTATATGTTGGAGGAGAAATACATAAGGTAATTATGTTTGACCGGTAAGGTCTTACGAATGATTGCGGCGACCATTTGAACTTGAAGGATTGGAATTCCCTCTTTAGGGTCACACTACGGATGTTTTCAAGATCCGGACTACGGAAAGTCCCTTGCTCTATGAAATATACAATATGTATAACTAGGAATCTTAAGCACTAAGAAATACCTCTTACAACAAAAGCATGTGCCTACGGGTCTAATCTTGCAACACCTTTCAAGATATACGTTTGAATTGGCTCTGATTAGTCTTTAGCATTTCTTTCTAAGATCAAGATAAGAAAGTTATGATTCGTGCTACCGATCAATAGTTTCCACAATAATCAAAACAATCTTTGTTCTAATCTTTTATAAACATGTTCATTTGTCTTACGCATTGAAACTTTGTCTTTAACCTTCGAGCATTTATATTTTCTATAAACTAGTCTCAAGTTTTGAACATTAAGCTCGATAATGATGCGGGTAAATTACTTTTTTCAACATTTTATGAAGTTATATGTTGGAGGGAGGAAATACATAAGGTAATTATGTTTGACCCGAGGTCTTACGAATGATTGCGGCGACCATTTGAACTTGATTGGAATTCCCTCTTTAGGGTCACACTGCGGATGAGCGTATTTCAAGATCGGACTACGAAAGTCCCTTGCTCTATGAAATATACAATATGTATAACTAGGAATCTTAAGCACTAAGAAATACCTCTTACAACAAAAGCATGTGCCTAACAGGTCTATCTTTGCAACCTTTTCAAGATATACGTTTGAATTGGCTCTGATTAGTCGTTAGCATTTCTTTCTAAGATCAAGATAAGAAAGTTATGATTCGTGCTACCGGTCAATAGTTTCCACCATAATCAAAACAATCTTTGTTCTAATCTTTTTATAAACTTGTTCATTTGTCTTCGCATTGAAACTTTGTCTTTAACCTTTCGAGCATTTATATTTTCTATAAACTAGTCTCAAGTTAGAACATTAAGCTTGATAATGATCTGGGGTAAATTACTTTTTCAACATTTTATGAAGTTATATGTTGGAGGAGGAAATACATAAGGTAATTATGTTTGACCGATGGAGGTCTTACAAATGATTTGAGCAGCCATTTGAACTTGAAGGATTGGAATTCCTCTTTAGGGTCACACTCGGATGAGCGTGTTTCAAGATCGGACTACGAGAAAGTCCCTTGCTCTATGAAATATACAATATGTATAACTAGGAATCTTAAGCACTAAGAAATACCTCTTACAACAAAAGCATGTGCCTACTACGGGTCTAATCTTGCAACACCTTTCAAGATATACGTTTGAATTGGCTCTGATTAGTCGTTAGCATTTCTTTCTAAGATCAAGATAAGAAAGTTATGATTCGTGCTACCAGTCAATAGTTTCCACCAAGTAATCAAAACAATCTTTGTTCTAATCTTTTATAAACATGTTCATTTGTCTTACGCATTGAAACTTTGTCTTTAACCTTTCGAGCATTTATATTTTCTATAAACTAGTCTCAAGTTACGAACATTAAGCTTGATAATGATGCGGGTAAATTACTTTTTCAACATTTTATGAAGTTATATGTTGGAGGGAGGAAATACATAAGGTAATTATGTTTGACCCCGGTAAGGTCTTACGAATGATTGCGAGCGACCATTTGAACTTGAAGGATTGGAATTCCCTCTTTGTCACACACTACGGATGAGCGTGTTTCAAGATCGGACTACGGAAAGTCCCTTGCTCTATGAAATATACAATATGTATAACTAGGAATCTTAAGCACTAAGAAATACCTCTTACAACAAAAGCATGTAACTAACGGGTCTAATATCGCAACACCTTTCAAGATATACGTTTGAATTGGCTCTGATTAGTCTTTAGCATTTCTTTCTAAGATCAAGATAAGAAAGTTATGATTCGTGCTACCGGTCAATAGTTTCCACCGATAATCAAAACAATCTTTGTTCTAATCTTTTATAAACATGTTCATTTGTCTTCTGCATTGAAACTTTGTCTTTAACCTTTCTGAGCATTTATATTTTCTATAAACTAGTCTCAAGTTTTGAACATTAAGCTTGATAATGATCTGGGTAAATTACTTTTTTCAACATTTTATGAAGTTATATGTTGGAGGGAGGAAATACATAAGGTAATTATGTTTGACCGAGGAGGTCTTACAAATGATTGCGACGACCATTTGAACTTGAAGGATTGGAATTCCCTCTTTAGGGTCACACTGCGGATGAGCGTGTTTCAAGATGCTGACTACGGAAAGTCCCTTGCTCTATGAAATATACAATATGTATAACTAGGAATCTTAAGCACTAAAAATACCTCTTACAACAAAAGCATGTGCCTAACAGGTCTAATACTGCAACACCTTTCAAGATATACGTTTGAATTGGCTCCTGATTAGTCGTTAGCATTTCTTTCTAAGATCAAGATAAGAAAGTTATGATTCGTGCTACCAGTCAATAGTTTCCACCAGTAATCAAAACAATCTTTGTTCTAATCTTTTATAAACATGTTCATTTGTCTTGCATTGAAACTTTGTCTTTAACCTTTAGAGCATTTATATTTTCTATAAAGTCTCAAGTTTTGAACATTAAGCTTGATAATGATGCGGGTAAATTACTTTTTCAACATTTTATGAAGTTATATGTTGGAGGGGAGGAAATACATAAGGTAATTATGTTTGACCCGTGGAGGTCTTACGAATGATTGCGAGCAACCATTTGAACTTGAAGGATTGGAATTCCTTTAGAGTCACACTCGGATGAACGTATTTCAAGATCTGGACTACGGAAAGTCCCTTGCTCTATGAAATATACAATATGTATAACTAGGAATCTTAAGCACTAAGAAATACCTCTTACAACAAAAGCATGTAACTAACAGGTCTAATACTGCAACACCTTTCAAGATATACGTTTGAATTGGCTCCTGATTAGTCGTTAGCATTTCTTTCTAAGATCAAGATAAGAAAGTTATGATTCGTGCTACCAGTCAATAGTTTCCACCAGTAATCAAAACAATCTTTGTTCTAATCTTTTATAAACATGTTCATTTGTCTTCTTTGCATTGCATTTATATTTTATAAAACTTTGTCTTTAACCATTTTATGAAGTTATATGTTGGAGGAGGAAATTCATAAGGAGCATTTATATGCGAGAAGCCATTTCTATAATTCCCTCTAGTCTCAAGTTCAAGATTGAAGTCCCTTGCTCTATGAAATTAAGCTAGGAATCGATAATGATCTGGTCTAATCTTGCAACACCTTTAAATTACGTTTTTTCAACATTTTATGAAGTCATATGTTGTAATCAAAACAATCTTTGTTCTAATCTTTTATAAACTTGTTCGGCATTGACTTTGTCTTTAAACATATTTTCTATAAGGTAATTACTTGATAATGTTTTACTTTTTTCAACATTTTATGAAGTTATATGTTGGAGGGAGGAAATACAGTAATTATGGAGGTCTTACAAATGATTGCGAGCGTACCATTTGAACTTGAAGGATTGGAATTCCCTCTTTAGGGGTCACACTCTGATGAACGTGTTTCAAGATCTGGACTACGGAAAGTCCCTTGCTCTATGAAATATACAATATGTATAACTAGGAATCTTAAGCACTAAGAAATACCTCTTACGACAAAAGCATGTGCCTAACAGGTCTAATACTGCAACACCTTTCAAGATATACGTTTGAATTGGCTCCTGATTAGTCTTTAGCATTTCTTTCTAAGATCAAGATAAGAAAGTTATGATTCGTGCTACCAGTCAATAGTTTCCACCGAGAATCAAACAATCTTTGTTCTAATCTTTTATAAACATGTTCATTTGTCTTCTGCATTGAAACTTTGTCTTTAACCTTTCTGAGCATTTATATTTTCTATAAACTAGTCTCAAGTTTTGAACATTAAGCTTGATAATGATCTAAATTACTTTTTTCAACATTTTATGAAGTTATATGTTGGACAGGAAGAAATACATAAGGTAATTATGTTTTGACCCAGGAGGTCTTACAAATGATTGCGAGCAACCATTTCAACTTGAAGGATTGGAATTCCTCTTTAGGTCACACTATGCGGATGAAGCGTGTTTCAAGATCTAGACTACGAGAAAGTCCCTTGCTCTATGAAATATACAATATGTATAACTAGGAATCTTAAGCACTAAGAAATACCTCTTACAACAAAAGCATGTGCCTAATGGTCTAATCGCAACACCTTTCAAGATATACGTTTGAATTGGCTCTGATTAGTCTTTAGCATTTCTTTATAAGATCAAGATAAGAAAATTATGATTCGTGCTACCACAGTCAATAGTTTCAAGTAATCAAAACAATCTTTGTTCTAATCTTTTATAAACATGTTCATTTGTCTTCTGCATTGAAACTTTGTCTTTAACCTTTCTGAGCATTTATATTTTCTATAAACTAGTCTCAAGTTTTGAACATTAAGCTTGATAATGATCTGGGTAAATTACTTTTTTCAACATTTTATGAAGTTATATGTTGGAGGGGAGGAAATACATAAGGTAATTATGTTTGACCCAGTAAGGTCTTACGAATGATTGCGAGCAACCATTTCAACTTGAAGGATTGGAATTCCCTTTTCAGAGTCACACTCTGGATGAACGTATTTCAAGATCTAGACTACGGAAAGTCCCTTGCTCTATGAAATATACAATATGTATAACTAGGAATCTTAAGCACTAAGAAATACCTCCTACAACAAAAGCATGTAACTAACAGGTCTAATGCAACACCTTTCCGGATATACGTTTGAATTGGCTCCTGATTAGTCTTTAGCATTCCTTTATAAGTTCAAGATAAGAAAATTATGATTCGTGCTACCAGTCAATAGTTTCCACCAATAATCATAACTATCTTTGTTCTAATCTTTTATTAAACATGTTCATTTGTCTTCTTCATTGAAACTTTGTCTTTAACCTTTCTGAGCATTTATATTTTCTATAATCTAGTCTCAAGTTTTGAACATTAAGCTCGATAATGATCTGGTAAATTACTTTTTTCAACATTTTATGAAGTCATATGTTGGACAAATGCATAAGGTAATTACGTTTTACCCAGAGGTCTTACAAATGATATTTCAACTCCCTCTTTCTGAGTCACACTCGGATCGTATTAAGATCTAGAGGGAAAAAGTCCCTTGCTCTATGAAATATACAATATGTATAACTAGGAACTAAGTTGTAACTAAAATACAACACCTTTCGGATATACGTTTGAATTGGCTCCGATTAGTCTTTAGCATTCCTTTATAAGTTCAAGATAAGAAAATTATGATTCGTGCTACCAACAATAGTTTCCACCAAGAATCAAACTATCTTTGTTCTAATCTTTTATTAAACATGTTCATTTGTCTTCTCGCATTGAAACTTTGTCTTTAACCTTTCTCGAGCATTTATATTTTCTATAATCTAGTCTCAAGTTTTGAACATTAAGCCGATAATCAGACGATGTAAATTACTTTTTTCAACATTTTATGAAGTCATATGTTATGTGACGACCCGGCCCGGGCCCGAGGTGGGACCGAGGGTCGGATCGCCCAAATAAGGAGGGAAACAAGTAGACAATTAAACAAGCAAGGACTTAATTTATAAAAAACGACGTGACGCAACATTGGAGTCGTAGCACGCCTCGGTTAAACAAAATAACCAAGGATATTTTTAAAACTTTTAAACCTGATAAACAGTTAAACAAAATAACCAAGTCTTCGGCGACACTACATGCCGGAACCCATGCTAACAGTTCAAAGACAAGAATTAATAAGGAGCTAAGCATGCTCAGCGGAAGACTAATACGTGGAGGAATACTAACAAGTTAATCAAAGCTCGGCTTACACAATGCCGGCACAACAGGGTTACAAGTACTACAAGTATTAAACTACTAGCGCTAAGATTTACAAGCAAGTTCTACACAAATACCCAAGCATAGTCTAGTTGACTTGCTTAACCCGTCGTCCTTACAAAAATATAAAACAAGGGAAAGAGGGCATCTAAACCACCTCTTCAAATAACATCGGCGCACCAAAAAGGGCACAAAGCACGAACACCGCGAGTCATCGAAAGCAGACTGTCTTGCTAAGATCTAAAGCAAGATAAAGGGGAAAGGGTAAGTCATAAAGACTTGTAAGCTATCAATCATGCATGTCATAGCAATATGCATCATTCAAGGCAAGATATCATTTTCAGGCAAGATTTCATATTCAGGACAAGATATCATAGAGGTCATGTATTCAAGATGCACATTGATTCACATAGGTGCTCGTAATTAAATCACATAGGATCAGGATATATCGAGAGCCGGGCCGCTACGTAGTTCCTGCATACAAGCGTTATCTGGAAAGTGCGGGTATCGAATGTGTGTAGTACATCGATCTTCCGAGGAGATGCCCGGGATAGTCCAATGGTGCTCTTAATGATTACAACAAGGGAGCTACTTCCCCCTGTGGCCACAGTGGAGGCGTGTGTGAACAAAGAACCAGGTATGCCAGTGGACTCATGCAAATGCCAAGTAATGTTTACTTAACAAAATTCTCAAGTATAGAACGAGGTCGACAAGAGCGATCTCGTTCAAGACAAGTAAATTATTCTCATCAATAACCAAAGCAGATTGAGTTCGTCAAGAGTAACTCACATGTCAATTAGTCATGCTATAATATGACATTCAAGATCAAGCAAGGTAATCAGGTCAAGTTCAAGAGTCTAGAATTATTATTCTTAGGAAACGCGTTTAGAACGTCGTAGGGATGGGTCGGTGAGCCGGTATTGTTCAATGGCTCTCTAAGCTTGACTCCGTTGAGTCATCTATAACAATTCATCCAAGATGGATAAGACGCTAAATGCATCATGAACCTTTTCTAAGTTCTCGTACATGATCGGCTAGGTCATTAATCTATTAAACAACCGTAGTTAAGATTTTCATCAATAATCAAGCGAGGAAGGAGTTCGACAAGGGCGAACTCAATATGTCAAATAGACATTCTATTTTATGACATCAAGAATCAAGCCGGGTAACCAATTCAAGTTTCAACAGTCTAGAATCATCATTCTTAGAGGAGCGTGTTTAAGGACGTCGTAGGGATTGATCATTGAGCCGGTATTGTTCAATAGCTCGCTTAAGTTTGACTCATTGAGTCGTCTCTACCAATTCATTCAAAGGGGTTAAGATGCTAGATGCATCCAAAATCCTTTTCTAAGTTCTCGTAGATGATCGGCTAGGTCATTAATCCATTTAACAGCCGTAATTAAGAATTATCGATAATTCGAATTCAAGGGCCTTAGAATCATTCTTTCAAGGTTATTAAAGTGCAAGGGTCCAAGAACATTATTTTCTCGCAAGGGAACATAGATCACAATTTATACTAGGCCTAGGACCCAATCCAATAGGATGATCAATACAAGGCATAGGAAACCCTAGAATCATAATTCCCAAGAGTTATCAAGAGTCGCAAGTCCGAGAACATTTGTTATTCTTAAGTAGGCATAGAACGTATTCAATTTGAGGCGTAGGACTCGCTCAATAGGATGGACAGGTTTGTAGCATGTGAAACCCTAGAAGTCATCATCTCCAAGAGTTATCAAAAGTTATTGGTCCAAGAACAATAGTTGTTCCTAAGGGGACATAGAACTCTTTTAATTCTAGGCATAGGTCTCAATCAACAAGATAGACAATTCATGGTATATGGAACCCTAGAAATCATAGTTTCCAAGAGTTATCGAAATATGTTAATCCAAGGACATTAGTTGCTCCTAAAGAAGCATAGAACATAAGTAATTCTAGGCATAGACCTCAAGCAACAAGATAGACATATTAATCAAAATCTCAAGAGATCGAATCAACCTAGATCATGGCATGGGCATGGAGAAGCATGGGGATCAATAGACAAGGGGATCATGGCAAGTCTAAGCATACAACCTAAGGGGGGATCAATAGCTTACCTTCACCATGGAAAAGGAAAGTTGAAGCACAAAGTAATCGGATAGAAACGATCTCCTCGTCGGTAGCTTCACACCGGTGGTCTCGGCTCGGCAAAGCGGAAGTCGGGAGCTCAATCTAGGGAAATCACACACACCAATCTCACCTATTCTCTACACACACTAACCATGGCAAGAGAGGGAGGAGAGAAATCTGATAATGGAAGATTAATGGCAAAGTCAACAAGAGAGAGGCTTTATACCTTGCATGGATTTGGTGGAATTCCAAGTGTCAAGAGGAGAAAGATTGAGGTTAGGCTTAATCCTACTCAATTAGGGTCTAATAGGATGGTTTAGGGTCAATTAGGAAGGGGTTAAAAGTGCCAAAGGTCGGACATAACAGAACAGGGGAAAAAATCCGTAGATGGCCTCTGTTGTTGAGGCGGGCGCCTCACCAAAGCCCAGGCAGGCGCCTCAGATGCTGGGGCTAAGTTCATGACCATTCTTCGAAAAGTTACTGGACAGTCAATTTTGTAAAATCGACCATAAATCGCTCACAACTCCAAATGAGGTGATTTTTGATTTTTCTGAAACTAGACTCATTAAACTATATTTTAGAATTTTAAAGTACTCCATTTGGACTTATATTGCTCAAGATATGGTTACTACAAGTTCAAGTACAGAAGTTGTTTTCCTGAAAACTGAATTCTGGCACAGCCGTAAGTCAAGACCTAATTGAGGTACTTAGACACCTTGGAAAATTACCAAATTTTACAGAGAGTATCCTAACATATGTAGGTAAAACATACTAAATTTTTATAAAATTCTATTCAGTGGATCAGTACCAGAATGTTCCCGAACAACACCCGGGACAAGGTAAAACAAGGCTCGAATCAAGCGACGAATGGCTAACGAATCAAACGTCAATCAAGCACCAATCAAACTAGGATAACATGGACATGATCAAGACTTGTTTAAACATGGTTATGACTTGAATACAAGGCCGGGAACTCAATGAACACATCGCACGACGAAATACAAGCAATACGGGAGACGAGGGGAATCGCTAAGGCCAAAACAAAGCGAGAAAGTTTCTAAACCTTCAACCAAGCTTACTATGATCAAGGTGAACGTTCTAAGTCGTCTATGAAGGAAAATAGAACTCTAACAAGTCTTGGTTGAGTGCTAAACATGCTAAGGCAAACACTCAAAGTACAACGGTAAGGCAAGCAAGGCATAGAAGGTATTCAAGCAACTAGGCACGTAACACTCTCATGTGAGCAAGACATGAACAATTAGGAATATCTAACATGTTAAGGCATGAAACAAGCATGTTATTAAGGCATAAGACAAGTAATGGGTTTGGGTTCTCACATCCTCCCCCACTTAAAGGAATTTAGTCCCTAAATTCTTACCGGAGTCGTCGAATAGGAAAGGGGTATTTCTCTCGCATATCAAGCTCGGTCTCCCACGTGGCTTCCTCAATATTTGCTCCTTAGTAACAAGAATCCTCACTGGTCTTTCATCATAAGAAAGATCGGGTTCGAATGAAATCTCATCGTAAACAAGGACATGCGATTCCTCTATCAAATACTTGCGTAGCATCGAGACATGGAATACATCGTGAACATTCAATAACGAAGGCGGCAATGCTAACCGATACGACAAAGCTCCAATCCTTTCTAGGATCTCGAATGGGCCAATGAATCTAGGTGGAAATTTACATTTCTTCCCAAATCGCTTAGTACCGCTGCGAGGCGATACCTTCGAGAATACCGAGTCACCAACCTGAAATTCTGAGTCGCGTCTCCGGTTGTCCGCGTAGCTCTTCTGTCTACTCTGGACTGCAAGCAATCTATCTCTAATAAGCCTCATATGGCGTCATTTCAATACTAGACTGGTAACTGTTATAAAAGCAAATTCAGCTAATGGCAAATGAGAATCCATGGCACAAGCACGTAACCCAAGCCTTCTAACGAGGCATCGATAAAATCACAAGGTTCTTCGAAACACTAGGCAATGCTAGGATAGGAGCCGTAGTCAACCTCCTCTCGTGACTTGGAGTACCCGAGAATATCAATAATAAACACAACCACCAGCAATCGAGATATTCATGAAAAACCCTATTCATCAGGTCCATCAAAACTGCAGGTGCGTTGGACAACCCAAACGGCATCACAACAACTCATAGTGGCCGTAAGCAGCGTCTGAAAGGCGTCTTAGGGACATCCTCCGCTCTAACCCTCAACCGGTGATAGCCGCTCCTCATGTCAATCTTGGAATAAACAACTGAACCCCGAAGTGGATCAAAGAGTCATCAATGCGTGGCAAGGGATACATATTCTTGATAGTATTCTGGTCCAACTGTCGATAGTCTATGCAAAGTCGTAAACTACCACATTCCTTTCACAAACAATACCGGTGCACCCCATGGGACACCCTCGGTTAAATGAACTCTCTATCTTGAGGTTCTTGCAACTACTCTTTCAATTCTCACAACTCCGCTGGAGTTATTCTGTAAGGTGTTCTAGATATAAGCGAGGTCCCTGGCAATAGTTCAACGCAAAACTCTAATTCTCGGTCGGGAAGCAATGTGTAGTCCCAAAGTCGTGCTACAAGGACAAGGCAAGAAGAGGACAAGCACTTGCAAAACAGTAGTGCGAGTCGGACAGTTGAGTTAACGAGTTCAAAAAAAGGTAGAGAAGTTGTATACAAAAATACGGGTCATGGAGAAACGAATCTGCGAAGGCGACAGGGAAAGAAATGCTTAAATATCATCTCCCATCGATTCCAAAGTCGAGTCATCTTGACTCTTGACAGGGTTCAAGGACACTATCGAGGTTTACAAAGTTCCAACAAACGTGGACAATGAGGTGAAAATTCTTCTTTATCAACTAAACAGGTGACTCGAATGCACGTGCAATAGTTGCACCAAGCTAACAACTTTCCAACAAAAAGTTTTTCCAGACTAACTAAATTATTCCGGTCTCAACACGCATCTATAGGATCTAACGTCCTAACAATAAAATCAAGTAGTCAATCATCATGGACCACATATTCGCCTTTCAAAGAAGGCATTCAATACCAGGCAATTCATTCGATCATGACACAGGTTCAATTTATTCGTAGCATGATTTCAATATACACGTTGCACATATTTGCACAAGTAAAACAAGATGACACTTTCAATTTCATTCCAGTTGGTCATGGGTTCAGTCAATTCCTATATCATATTATACCATTCTAGTTCTACGACGAATACCTCTTGATAATCAAGTCAGGGGCCCTCTGAAGTGACTTCAAAAGCTTCCGTCGTTTAGGATGCGGGAGGAGTTACAAATCACATAAGAGCATCCTTTATGAAGGTCTCATGCACATATAATATAATTACACTTAGGCATGGAAATCAATATCATGTACATAGTATTTTAGTCTACCATGCAAGTATACCATGTATGGAACATTCATACCCTTAACGATTCACTAATGATGGATAAATCCTTTTACAATATGCTAATACTCTACTAATGCATTAGTCGAATAACGGTACAAGACAATAACTTAATAGTCCTTGGCTAGCAAATAGTTATTGGCTAGAAAACCTCAAATCACTTTGGGTCAAGACGTAAACGAGCTAACGATTAACCAATCATCGGTCGTGCGATCACCTATCGGGTACTCACCCAGTCTCAACTTGAAACCACAACGATACCTTGAGCATAAGGGTATCCCTTCAATCTCAATAATCGAAGCAGAAAGAGTCCTCTAATTCCTGACACTATACAGTCCAAGTACTCACGATTAGGCACTACAGAAGATATATATATACTTATGTAGGAATCAAGGAATACACTAGGTACTACGGGAGGCTTAGCCACGCCGCTCAAGAAGATGTAACATAATCAAAGGCTCTACTGGACACCACGATGATTACGCTCGGAATCAACAACCTGAGCTTATAAGATCACTCACAACGGACAAGAGACAATAGCTCTACAAAGCAGCAACACACACTCTTGGTATAACTGCGCCTTGAAAGTAAAACGGGTGAAAGGTAATATTCCTCGGCACGAACACTGTACTCACGAGAATCTAGATTACAATGAACTTAGGATTCTAAGTCCTATTCATTAACAAGAATTTGCCAATAAGGCACGAAAGAGAACACTCAACGTCATGATTCACACAAGAATTAACCCAACTAGGCCATGGAACCTATCCTGGCTTATAGCTAACGAGAGCTCTGATACCAACTGTGACGACCCGGCCCGGGCCCGAGGTGGGACCGAGGGTCGGATCGCCCAAATAAGGAGGGAAACAAGTAGACAATTAAACAAGCAAGGACTTAATTTATAAAAAACGACGTGACGCAACATTGGAGTCGTAGCACGCCTCGGCACCAAACGGCCGGATATTTTTAAAACTTTTAAACCTGATAAACAGTTAAACAAAATAACCAAGTCTTCGGCGACACTACATGCCGGAACCCATGCTAACAGTTCAAAGACAAGAATTAATAAGGAGCTAAGCATGCTCAGCGGAAGACTAATACGTGGAGGAATACTAACAAGTTAATCAAAGCTCGGCTTACACAATGCCGGCACAACAGGGTTACAAGTACTACAAGTATTAAACTACTAGCAGTTAAGATTTACAAGCAAGTTCTACACAAATACCCAAGCATAGTCTAGTTGACTTGCTTAACCCGTCGTCCTTACAAAAATATAAAACAAGGGAAAGAGGGCATCTAAACCACCTCTTCAAATAACATCGGCGCACCAAAAGGGCACAAAGCACGAACACCGCGAGTCATCGAAAGCAGACTGTCTTGCTAAGATCTAAAGCGAAAAGGGGAAAGGGTAAGTCATAAAGACTTGTAAGCTATCAATCATGCATGTCATGGCAATATGCATCATTCAAGGCAAGATATCATTTTCGTGCAAGATTTCATATTCGTGACAAGATATCATAGAGGTCATGTATTCAAGATGCACATTGATTCACATAGGTGCTCGTAATTAAATCACATAGGATCAGGATATATCGAGAGCCGGGCCGCTACGTAGTTCCTGCATACAAGCGTTATCTGGAAAGTGCGGGTATCGAATGTGTGTAGTACATCGATCTTCCGAGGAGATGCCCGGGATAGTCCAATGGTGCTCTTAATGATTACAACAAGGGAGCTACTTCCCACCGTGGCCACAAGTGGAGGCGTGTGTGAACAAAGGACAGTATGCCACCGACTCATGCAAATGCCAAGTAATGTTTACTTAACAAAATTCTCAAGTATAGAGCGAGGTCGACAAGAGCGATCTCGTTCAAGACAAATAAATTATTCTCATCAATAACCAAAGCAGATTGAGTTCGTCAAGAGTAACTCACATGTCAATTAGTCATGCTATAATATGACATTCAAGATCAAGCAAGGTAATCGAGGTCAAGTTCAAGAGTCTAGAATTATTATTCTTAGGAAAGCGCGTTTAGACGTCGTAGGGATGGGTCGGTGAGCCGGTATTGTTCAATGGCTCTCTAAGCTTGACTCCGTTGAGTCATCTATAACAATTCATCCAAGATGGATAAGACGCTAAATGCATCATGAACCTTTTCTAAGTTCTCGTACATGATCGGCTAGGTCATTAATCTATTAAACAACCGTAGTTAAGATTTTCATCAATAATCAAGCAGGAAGGAGTTCGACAAGGGCGAACTCAATATGTCAAATAGACATTCTATTTTATGACATCAAGAATCAAGCCAGGTAACCAATTCAAGTTTCAACAGTCTAGAATCATCATTCTTAGAGGAACGTGTTTAAGGACGTCGTAGGGATTGATCATTGAGCCGGTATTGTTCAATAGCTCGCTTAAGTTTGACTCATTGAGTCGTCTCTACCAATTCATTCAAAGGGGTTAAGATGCTAGATGCATCCAAAATCCTTTTCTAAGTTCTCGTAGATGATCGGCTAGGTCATTAATCCATTTAACAGCCGTAATTAAGAATTATCGATAATTCGAATTCAAGGGCCTTAGAATCATTCTTTCAAGGTTATTAAAGTGCAAGGGTCCAAGAACATTATTTTCTCGCAAGGGAACATAGATCACAATTTATACTAGGCCTAGGACCCAATCCAATAGGATGATCAATACAAGGCATAGGAAACCCTAGAATCATAATTCCCAAGAGTTATCAAGAGTCGCAAGTCCGAGAACATTTGTTATTCTTAAGTAGGCATAGAACGTATTCAATTTGAGGCGTAGGACTCGCTCAATAGGATGGACAGGTTTGTAGCATGTGAAACCCTAGAAGTCATCATCTCCAAGAGTTATCAAAAGTTATTGGTCCAAGAACAATAGTTGTTCCTAAGGGGACATAGAACTCTTTTAATTCTAGGCATAGGTCTCAATCAACAAGATAGACAATTCATGGTATATGGAACCCTAGAAATCATAGTTTCCAAGAGTTATCAAAATATGTTAATCCAAGGACATTAGTTGCTCCTAAAGAAGCATAGAACATAAGTAATTCTAGGCATAGACCTCAAGCAACAAGATAGACATATTAATCAAAATCTCAAGAGATCGAATCAACCTAGATCATGGCATGGGCATGGAGAAGCATGGGGATCAATAGACAAGGGGATCATGGCAAGTCTAAGCATACAACCTAAGGGGGATCAATAGCTTACCTTCACCATGGAAAAGGAAAGTTGAAGCACAAAGTAATCGGATAGAAACGATCTCCTCGTCGGTAGCTTCACACCGGTGGTCTCGGCTCGGCAAAGCGGAAGTCGGGAGCTCAATCTAGGGAAATCACACACACCAATCTCACCTATTCTCTACACACACTAACCATGGCAAGAGAGGGAGGAGAGAAATCTGATAATGGAAGATTAATGGCAAAGTCAACAAGAGAGAGGCTTTATACCTTGCATGGATTTGGTGGAATTCCAAGTGTCAAGAGGAGAAAGATTGAGGTTAGGCTTAATCCTACTCAATTAGGGTCTAATAGGATGGTTTAGGGTCAATTAGGAAGGGGTTAAAAGTGCCAAAGGTCGGACATAACAGAACAGGGGAAAAAATCCCGTAGATGGCCTCTGTTGTTGAGGCGGGCGCCTCACCAAAGCCCAGGCGGGCGCCTCAGATGCTGGGGCTAAGTTCATGACCATTCTTCTGAAAAGTTACTGGACAGTCAATTTTGTAAAATCGACCATAAATCGCTCACAACTCCAAATGAGGTGATTTTTGATTTTTCTGAAACTAGACTCATTAAACTATATTTTAGAATTTTAAAGTACTCCATTTGGACTTATATTGCTCAAGATATGGTTACTACAAGTTCAAGTACAGAAGTTGTTTTCCTGAAAACTGAATTCTGGCACAGCCGTAAGTCAAGACCTAATTGAGGTACTTAGACACCTTGGAAAATTACCAAATTTTACAGAGAGTATCCTAACATATGTAGGTAAAACATACTAAATTTTTATAAAATTCTATTCAGTGGATCAGTACCAGAATGTTCCCGAACAACACCGGGACAAGGTAAAACAAGGCTCGAATCAAGCGCGAATGGCTAACGAATCAAGCGTCAATCAAGCACCAATCAAACTAGGATAACATGGACATGATCAAGACTTGTTTAAACATGGTTATGACTTGAATACAAGGCCGGGAACTCAATGAACACATCGCACGACGAAATACAAGCAATACGGGAGACGAGGGGAATCGCTAAGGCCAAAACAAAGCGAGAAAGTTTCTAAACCTTCAACCAAGCTTACTATGATCAAGGTGAACGTTCTAAGTCGTCTATGAAGGAAAATAGAACTCTAACAAGTCTTGGTTGAGTGCTAAACATGCTAAGGCAAACACTCAAAGTACAACGGTAAGGCAAGCAAGGCATAGAAGGTATTCAAGCAACTAGGCACGTAACACTCTCATGTGAGCAAGACATGAACAATTAGGAATATCTAACATGTTAAGGCATGAAACAAGCATGTTATTAAGGCATAAGACAAGTAATGGGTTTGGGTTCTCACCCTTGGGGCCAGACAATCTAGCTTCTCAGATTCTAAAAATGGAATAAGGAACAACAACTCTGAAGCGAAAGCAGACACCTTTCTTGGTAAGCTGCAACTCATAAGCAATATAGGAGAAATATAATACTCCACTTTTTGACTGAAGCCTTCACTCACGGCGGTCTAGACCAAAGCGAACTTAGTACTCCAAGTCGTGTACTTGTACCAAAGAATATGCCAATAAGGCATTATAAACAACACTCGACGGTACCAAATACTCGGCGGCAAACCCAAACCCAAACTAGGCCATGGAACCTATCACGGCCGCTTATAGCTAACATAAGCTCGATACCAAGCTGACGCGGCAGACCGGGATTAACACGAAATCCCAAGGTCGTGCTTGCTGGAACTAACTTAAGAAGAGGACAAGCACTTGATAAGCAGTAGTGCTAGTCAAGCAGTCGAGCAAACTCGCTCTAAACATGAACAAAACAGCACTAAAATACGGTACGGTGTTTCAAAAATCGAATTAGCGGAAGCAATACATGAAAGAAGTCCCAAGCTATGAGCTCGAAACCAACGACAATGAAACCAAGAGAGACATTATCTCTCAAAGGAGGAAAAACAAAACTCGCGTCTTGCATAACAATGCGAGCTAAGCAAACCATCGGCACTCAGGCCGGCGTTTCAACAAAAAGCAACTTTGATATAACATTTACCCAACGGCTAAAGCATACAGGGTCAACCAACAACCATAAAACTAGAATAAAGAAATTCCCCAAAACTCTGCGTGCTAGGGAACAATGAAATATATACTAAAACCACAAACAAGGCACGACACAATGTCGGCCCAAGAAAGAACTAACACAAATACCCAGTATATACCGAAGCGGTAAAGTCTAAATAACTTTACAAAATAACGATATCACAAGAATAGCAAAGTACATTAAATCAATGACAATGCTAAAAAGGAACAAGACTCCACAAGCTACTACTCGGGAAAGTCGAATTGCTACAAACACGAACCACACGGTCTAACCTCGGTCTATCGACCAGAATTGCGCCATGCTACTGCGCCATCACGATCTACTCGACCTCGGTGCGGCGATTGTTCTTTGCAACTAAAAACAAGTGCGGGATGAGTCATAATGACCCGATGCGCTCCCACAATATATATGCAACATATAATTATGTAACATAAACATAACCATGGTGTCATTTATAAATGACAAAAAACCTTGTGAAGAGGCGTCGTATCATTTCGATACTCCACAAGATATTCATTTCTTCTCACTTACTAAAGTCCAAATGAACCACCGGGGTATAATTCCCTGTTCAAACACAAATCAAATGAATTAGAAGGTAGTTCCCACAAAACATCATATGCAAGTATATATATATCATCATATATACTAATCAAGCTATTCATATAATCATCACGTGTAAGGGTGCATATTTATATATATACACCTATATCAGGTATGCATATCTCTATATATACATATCAAATCTCTCATAAATATCTCATATATAATTATGTATATCTCTACATATACATATCAAATCTCTCATACAATCATCATGTATAAGTGTGCATATCTATATATATACACATCAAATCTCTCATATAACATCGGCCCATACAAACATGGTCAATAAGATCTCATGTTCAACTAACACTTTGTTATCACATAAGTGCTCATAGTAAGCCACATAAAGGATAGAGAAGGTACCAAATCACTCGTATTGCTCTGCAATCACAATTGTTAATCATATCGTGCCGGTGATACCGTGTTCGGTATCAAAGTACCAGAGCTCTCTTCCAGTGCGAGACTCTCTACTCGGGAAAATAGCCCTAGCCAATGTGCTCAATTGGTTACGACAAAGGGCTACTTCCCCACAGCTAGCGTAGTGGAGGTGTGTGTGAAACCGAATCAGTATGCGGCGATACATTACAATCACGAATCCCATAATTCGTGAAGGCAATGCATCGTCCCACCATCATCATGAAAACTCAAGTAATGCCATTTGGACTTATATGCAATGCACAAGTAGATGTTTACTTGCTAATTCTCAAGTAGATATAATGATCTACTAAACTCATACGATTATGCACATTGTTACAATAATCACAAAACCACAATAGGAACTCATTTGAGTCTCTAAATCATAAGTGCCAAGTTTGTTCACTCTATTCAATTCAAGTCCCAAAAGCTAGTAATCTAGTCAAGCTGAATATAATTGTCATAGGATCTCACCATGATCCTCGTAAGGTTCAATTGTTCCTTAACTCGACTCAGTTGAGTCTTTACTACAATTCCAACCAAATAGAGTTTGAACACTATATGTGTCCCAAGACTCTTTTCTATGTTCTTGTTTGAGGCATAGCAAGGTTCTCATTCCATTTAGGAATCTTAGTTCAAGTCTCAAGTCAATTATATAAGGGAAGCCCAAGTTGATTATTGTGAAATCAAGCTTAGTTCAATTTTGATTCATAATTCCACTTAATAGTAGAATCCAAGTTCACCACAATTCATTAAGCGTAGAACCGAGCACGAAGGCAAATACATTCAATATGCTCATAAGTCATATCATAGAAACACATAGAAGAATCAATTTTTGACAAGGTAGGAAATCATGCATTTAGTCATAATATAAAATATACACAGTATTCCATATTCACCTATGAAATTCAACGAGTCACAACTTAACCATCGGTCCATTAAGTACTATCCAAGACTACTCCGTTAGTCTCGGATCATGAAGTCATTTACTAAACTCTTCCTAAAGTAGTAACTCATTCAATAACACAAAAGTCGATGGTAGTCAAAGACTTAAGCAACACTAAGCGGTAATAACGTAAGGTCAAACCATACCGGTGAGTCTTAGATAACAACATGGTCATCCTAGCGACTTATACAAGTAGACTCCATGTATAGAGTACTAAGAAAGCCCCAATCCAAATCTTCGCATAGAATAGTCCTCAAATTCATTATTCAACAAGTAGGTGTTTTTACTCATTAAAGACTCAAGTAGGAATTCGACAAGAGAGAATTCAACTTGTCAAGTAGATACATCAATCTACAACATGCTCTCAATTGTGCATTTGCTTCACACAATCACATAAACCACATAAGAACTCGATTGAGTCTTATAATCACTCATATCAAACATGCCCTTCAATCCATCCCAAAGTCACGTAAGCTAATATATTAGTCTAACGCACTACAAACGTCGTAGGGATTGAATGTGGAGTCGGTATTGTTCAATAACTCCCAAATTTCAACTCCGGTGAGTTTTACTAAAATTCAACCAAGTTGAGAATTGATACTCTATGCATCACATTGCCCTTTCCTAAGTTCTCCTTTCATTTAGAACTCGATAACTAGGCCGTTCATGATCTTAAACTAGCCTTAAACACAATCCAGAGTTTCAAACCCTAGTTTTGGTGATTTTGTTAAACCTTGAATTGAAACATATTCCTTCACAAGAGTTATTCCTAAGCTCATTATAAACAACATTCATGCTTTACAAAATGTCAAAATCACAACTTCATAGAGAATTCATAAAATCCTACACATGTTTCAAAGGTTGAATTGGAGGATTTGTCTTCACAAAAGATGTTCATAATCATCAATAGAGCAACTATAATGAAGGGGTCATGTCATTTTATTGAACATGAAAATTTCAGGGATTTCTCAACGTACCTTAGTCCTAAGATTAATGGAGGAAAGGTTGATTAGAGCAAGGATTGTTGTAGAGAAGATCGAGGCTTCGATTTGGCGGTCTCGGTTCGTCGATCGGACCACCGGATCTCCGGAAATGGTCTCTCAAGTTGGAGTGACCTCCATGGACGAAAATGGAGGAAGAGCCTCTGATTCTCTGGAGTTCTTGATCAACAATGGCTGATTTGGTTGAACAAATGGCTTATATACTTACCATTAAAGCCCTAATCCAAGTGAAGGGGTTAATTGGCTTCTCATTGGTCAAGGAAGGATAGCCTTTGATAAGGGATGATCCAAGGGCTCAAAAGGGGTGAAGAAGAGTCAACAATGAGGGCTTGGACTCACTTTGGTCGGCCAAGGGCAAGGGTGCAAGGGTCAATAGCCAAAACACTCAAAAATGTCACAAACCAGAATCTGGAAAACAGACAGTCAATCTTGTAAAATCGACCATAAATAGCTCACACCTCCAAATGAGGTGATTATTGATTCTTATGAAACTAGACTCTTTAAACTATAGTTTAGCCTTTTAAATTACTCAATTTGGACTTATATTCATCAAAATATGGCTACTACAAGTTCAAGTACAGAAGCTGATTTCCTGAAAACATAATTCTGGCACAGCCGTAAGTCAAGACCTAAATGAGGTACTTATACACCTTGGAAAAATACCATATTTTACAGGGAGTATCCTAACATATGTAGGTAAAACATACTAAAGTTTTAGAAAATTCTCTTTAGTAGATTGGTACCAGAATTTTCCGAAGTTCGCCCAAACCGACTGAATCTGTGAAGTAATATGTTGGTCATCTAATTTCCAAATGCAACAAGTCTATGAACAATGATTATGCAAGCATGAGAAATACTAGTACACTTGGTTTAGAACTCAAATGAACTTCTCGCAAGTTGAAAACACAAACAATACAAGCAACGAAGGCAATCCCGAGAAACCCTAAGGTTCAAACGAAGCAACAATGCTTCTAAACTCTCAACCAAGCATACCACAACTAAGATAAACATTGTAAATCTTATATGCAAGGTACTAAGACTCCATGAGTCTTTATAGGTGCTAACACGCTAAGACGAACACTCAACGCATTAACAACAAAGCATGCAACACGAGAAAGTCAAATACACAAAGGTTCTGGTCTTACAGCACGATATGATTAATATTTGTGATTGCAGGAGCAACACAAATGACATTGATTCGGTATTCTCTCTTAAACCTTAATGTGGCTTACTATGAGCACTTATGTGATAATAAAGTGTTACATGAGACATGAAATCTAAATGACCATGTTTGTATTGATTGTAAATTAGTGTGAGACTTGTTATGTATATATGTAGATATAAATACTTATACTTGAGAATTCCACCGAATGACATAGAGTGTATATATAGATATACATTCCTTTTATATATGTTGATTCTTTGTGAAATGTTTTCGACTTATTTGGTTTGTTTATGACCAGGAATTTCACCTAGTCGTTTGGACGGTTTAGTACATGAGCGTAGAGGTTATCTTGAGAAGTGTCGAGTACATGACACGCCTTCGTGGGTTTTTCGTAAGTAAAGTGCGATGACATGTTTTATTATAACAATGTTTCATTTATGATATGTTGTTTGTAGTAGCGCATCGAAGTCTTTATGACTCACTCCGTACTTTACTTTCCAAATGCGATTGTTCGTTAGTCGCTGAGGCGTTGAGGCCGAGTAGATCCGTGCCTGTAGTAGAGCCACGTGGATCGATAGTTGAGTTGAGGTCGTGATATATGTAGAGTTATCTCTCCTCACGAGCTTATGTTAGCGGAACCTAGTCCGCTTATTTCAATATTTATATTTGTGTCCTTTTACTTTGTTGAGGACGACATTTCTTTTGTAAAGTTATATAAACTTTGCAAAATCGGGTAGATTGTTCTAGTATTGTTGTTATGGTTGTTGTTGTTGTTGTTACCCCTGGGTATGCTTTAGCCGTGGGTCATTGTTATCGTTGGTTTTTGATGAAACGCCGCAGATGGTTAGTGCGCTGCGTCGCAATGTTGCAAAGACGCGAAGTTTCGCTTTCATACCTCGTGAGGCAAGGCCTCTCTTGGTTTCATTTGTTTCGCCTCGAGCTCTTAAGCTCGAAGGCTTGTTCTTTAACGCCGTATCTTCGAAATTTTGAAATACGTATTTTAGTACGGCTTGTTCCTATCTAGAGCTTGTTAGCTCGAATGTTCCACTTGCACTTTGTTTTAGCAAGTGTTTGTCCTCTTGTGTCTGTGTAGTTCAGCGACCTCGGGATTCCGTCGGTCGGGTCGTCGCATCATGTCTATAATGTCATTCCAAAGATCATAACGCTCAATAGCCGTACATTTAGCATAAACCGAAGTAATGAAGGTTCCCCGAGGCCATGAGAAATGATGGATTTACAAAGTAAGGTGCTGCACCGAGTCCTTCACAACGGTAGGAAAAGGAAGACTTGACAAATATCCAAATCGAATTAGCGGTATTACTAAAATAGTAACAAAATTTAAGATGACGAGTGATAAAAGGAATTTTGGACTTATCTATCATTGGCTCACCGATAGAAAGGAAGGAGATTTGGTGAAGTTTAATGAGGTTTTTCAAACGAGAGATTGTAGAATCATTGCCCACTCCACGAAGATTCCGAGATAGGCTTTTGACTTTTCTTCCTTATGTTGATCGCATCAATATTTAAGGAAAATACTAAGTTTACCACCAGATTACCTACTATATGGTGACAACTTTGCCTTTAAGGCAAAGTGCATGTGAGGTGCATGTGCATCTTCAAGGCATAGTTGTCACCAAAGTGGTAATAATGTGTGGTAAACCTAGCTAAGTTGAATATTTAAAGCCTCTAGATTGGAGACAACATCAACCCCATTGTCCTCAAAGACTTGAAGGGCCATGAAGCGATTTGGAGAAATAGTGATAGGGTTGGATTTAAAGTTATTAGTAGTTAATAAAAGAGGCGTACTTTGGCACAGAGCTTGCATGTTAGGGTTTGGGGATTGGTTAACAGGTCCTGAGTAGCAAAGTGCATGTTAGGGTTTGGGGATTTACGGGAGTTTTCACCAAGCAACGGAGGGAGAGTTTTGTGAGGGAATCTCTAATGACAACAGCTTGGAGGAACTTCCGAATATGGGGACTTCAATGAAGCGCTTCATTAATGGCATTTGGTTGTTTTTCAAGATTTGAGGGATCCTGGAATATTCATTGGAGATGTCGATGTACCAGCTTCATTACAGATGGCTTGAGGATGCGATTCGTGGCCTTAGCTATCACGTTATTCCGCCTGCCTCGAGGTAGCCTTAGGTATCCACGCGAATGGGCTTTTGAGGCCATGAGGTTTTTCCACAGGCCTTGGTTACAAGAACTCATTGCTTTAGCGATTTTTTGGAGATAAGGTTTACAGTGTCCCCATCGTGGCCTTGGTGATGGCAAACGGTGCAATACAATGGGAGCTTCGCTTGTCTTGCCAAAAACCATCTGAATGCGAACGACTTTCAATCCGCATACCTACTTGGAACAAGCTTTGAAGGTCAAGTGGCCCGACCGAATTCCAATGAATCCCAAGATCGCGTCAAGACAAGCTAAAAGATGGACAAGCACCCGCTAAGCGTAGTGGTGCGAGTCAAAGAGTTGAACCAACAAACTCTAAACAGAATGAAAAGCCATAACGGCAAAAACCGAATATCCAAAACTAAAATCAAGCTGAAGCAAATCATAAATGGGACCAAAACCTATAGTTTTAAACTAAGGAATACAAGGCCGAGAGACTATCTCTCTATTGACAAATCATTTAACTCGCAAGACGCAACATTGCGCACGTACAACAAAACCATCTAAGCAACCTAAGGCCGGCCAAGCAACAAGAATACCAACGATAAACGACAACTCAACGGCCTATAACATGCCTGAGAGAATAAATCAATTAAGAACAAGATATTCAATTTCTAACAACTAAACCCAAGTCTCACGACTAACGCCGTCGGAGATGACAACACCAACAATAACGGGATGAGTGAGCTAAAGCATGCTCGAAATAACAAGGAAATAACTTCTAAAAGATACAAATGACTCGACGCTACCAAAATAATACAATAACATAATACTAACATAGTCTACCCAAGTAAAGTCTACATAACTTTACAATCGTGTCTCACAATTACAAGATAACAATAATAATAATAAACCCAAGCTAAAAGCCCTAAGACCACCTTCTAGGAATCACTATCCAAAGCCGCCACGCTGCGTACTAACGGGATCATGCAAAAGCTAAGGAAAACAAACACACGAAATGAGTCATAATGACCCGAAGTTACTAAATGCAAATGTATGGCATAGCATATCGTGGCATGGCATAATGCACCAACATATACAAAACCATGGTATCTTTAATCCACCAATAATAACTTGTATCAGGTCATCATATAACATAAACTTCATAAACCACATAACACGTTCTTTTTCATATAAGTGCTTATACCTAAGCACGTAAAACCAAGATCTGGGCCTAGCCCTTCTGTATTCAAACCATGGGTCCAACCCTCGAAAGATCATAGTCTGGGATTTAGTCCTCGAATGATCATAACTCACCGCCTCTTTAATGAGTTCCTCGTTACATTCATCCGACTGGGATGAGAAATGGGAGCTCGATATCGCTAGGAGCCGCTAATACGAGACCACATCCCACTATCGGCCAAATAGTGAGGAGAAAGGGTACCAATGCGGCGATTCATAGCGAATGTTTCAAAGGCCATGAATCGCCCCATTGCCGACAAAACGACCAAGACGCCACTCAAAATCAAGATGATCAAGTAGATTATTTACTTGTATAACCAATAAGGACCAAGTTCATCACCAAAGAACTTATTAATTCAAGTAGGTCATAATGCTCTACAAAACCCAATAAACAATGCACATAATTGTACACACTTAACATGTTCAACTAACTTGTAAGTTTAGTTCAAAAACCACGTATTGAGGTATTCATAAACCTCAAGTCATTACCAATTCAAGAATAGCATATAAGCTCAACAATTCACAACATGAGGTCTACTAAAGTCCTCAACTCAAGATTAAATCAAAGACCACTACTTAGTCTAAGAACCACCACAATTCAAACTTAGCATTAAGCTTCACTTAAAGGCACAACGGACTTAGCCAAAGTCATTATAGCCGACATCATCAAAACCCATCTCATGAATAACAAGACTACCTTGTAGTCTAAACTCGCAAGTACTATCATATGCTCGCGACTAAATTCCTTATAATGAATTATTCGAATAACATTACTAATGGTACTCGAGACCATGGGTTGGTCTCTAATGCTCCGTGCTTTACAAGCACGCTTTTAAACAAGTTCCCAATGGGTCTCTATAACATGAGTGTCTCCATAGGACACAACAAGGTACTCGGATACGCACAACATAAGCAAACGAGACCGAACATCGTAGGTCTCAATCAAAGGCTTGTTATCTCATTATTGGCCTCACAATGACTCCGTTGAGTCTTAATTCTATATTCCATTCTTTATGTGTTTCATAGCCCCAAAGTTAAACATTTCATTCATATAAACTACAAAATCCCAATGTTCATTCGGGCTTGATTCCCAAGCCCTAAAACCCAAGAATTCATCATAATCATAATCAAACGGAATCCAATTGTCGTAGGATTCCAACCCGAATTCATTAACACAATAATGGACTTATTTCGACTCGTTGAGTCTAAAGGCTTGGTTTCAATATTTACATGATTCATCAATCCTAACATTTGCACCCACATCGATTAACAATAACTTCCATAGTTGGCTTGATTCTCAAGCCCCCAAATTCATAACCAACCCAACATAATTCATCCTCTTCAAGGCATTAACAAGTTCATAAATCCTACAATCCACAAATTAGGCATATTTCCCAATGAACCCAAATAGCATATAGACATGATTTCTAGCATGCTCTTAAGCCTAGAAACACATAATAAAGAGTAATCACACACTTCATCAATCATAAAATTACTCTACAATTGCTCTTACAAGATACACTTCCAAAATCCCCAAAATTGGGCAAACATAGCATACAAGTGTTCATTGCCCACAAATAGCATACAAGTTGTTTTCCTTAGGGCCAATGAACCAAAATCAAAGAAAGGTAACTTACCTAGCTTGAGTGAAAACTCAAGAGAACACAACCGATCGGTGAAGTCGTTCTACTCGCCGAGGGCTTCAAGAATCCAAGTTTGAGGGAGATCGGGTGGTCGGATCGTGCCTTGGATCGAAGAGGAAGAGCTAGGGCTCAAGAGTCTCCCATGGAGTCTCTCTCTAGAATACGATGTGGGGAGAGGAAGAAATGAAGAGATTTTCAAGAATTATAAAGGGTTGTGGGTATTTATACCCCCAAATTAAGAAGGGCACAAGGACATTTCTCAAGTGCAATTAGTGGAGATTAGGGATAATCAAGCTCTAATCCAACCTCAATTAACTTCTAAATAATGTTAGACATGTTTAGGGTTAAGTATGAGAGGTTAGGAAGGGTTTAGAGGGGGCTTAAGGAGGGTAGAATAGGTAAAACACATCACAACTCAAAACAGGGAAGAAAATCCGTAGCGGACGGGGTCAGGCGGGCGCCTCGCCCTCCATGCGCCGCCTCACCTCTTCTCTGCCACAAGGGTGCTCTCGAGGCGGGCGCCTCGCCCATCCCATGCCGCCGCTCCCTGAACCTCCAAAACTTGGTCTAAACTTGATCTAAATGATCCCAAACTTATGGTCAACCATTCTAAGGTCTAACCCAACTCAAAACAAGTCTAAAACACACCCAAACAACTCCCAAACATCTCGGAGCGAAAGCGAAGGGGTGCAACAACGGCAACGGATCTACGCGAACTCGAAATCAAACGAGCAATGAGAGGAGACTTTAAGGCAAGTCTAAGGGCTAATGAAGAAGCTTAAATACTTCTAGAAGTTGAATAACAACTAGGGAAATAAGAATCCCAAAGGAGAGGCTGATTACGCGACTCGATTCTCGAACTCTGTGACGATGAGGCGAACGCTATCTCCAAAGCTTCCAAAATCATCGATAGACTTAAGGAACACTTCCAACTTGAAGTCTAATGCATCTAAACATGTTAATAAACTATCTTAAAGAGGTCTAGGACCCAAACCGAGGTCACGAACACAAACGGAAGTAAACCCTCAATCGCGTCGCATTCAGGCTATCGTCGGGTCACGACTTGTGACTTTAGCAAGTCAACAACTATATGGAGTCTCTTAATAATGTTTTGGTCTTAATATGGTCTCTCAAACATATCTAGACCTCTCGCAACCCAAACATACCGCCGACAAGGGAAGAAGTGCAATATAGCACGCAAACCGAGACAACGAACGAAGGGCGGGGCGTCACACCTCTCCACCTTAAAAATTAATTCGCCCGTCTAGGAATTCTAAATCATGATACAAACCAACATTAGGTCCACACTCAACCACAATAGACGGTTAAACGAGGGTTAAACTTCCAAATTCGAAAGTCTAAGAATTCTCAATAGACACAACAACATCAAGACTTACGGTTGAAAGTAACATGACTCGTACTTGAGTCGCGAATACACTATATGAACACATTACGCCAACCATGTAGGCAAAATCCCAAACTTCAACATAAGAACACGTTCAACTACCGTAAACTATTTGTCTCGGGGGCACATCATGAAATTCAAGCACAAAAGATTCTAAGTTACAAGAATTAATAATTGCTTATGGAGTAATTTACAAACAAATCAAAGATAACTAAATTGGCATTTCAAACCTATGCAAATCATACTCGCGATTTCCTATCACGGGTAGAAACACACAAGAGCACACAATGCCATGTTTTGAAAATTCCTTCCATCCATGTCCATCCATTTGGTAACGGGTATAGTCAATGTTTAACCTACTCACTACCAATCCTAGTCCACAACGAACCTCTTTTGATCACCAATTTAGGGTACCGACTAAATTGGATTTCAAAACTTCTTTCGTTGCAAGGATGCGAAGGTTCATGATTAAAAAGGTTCTAAGCATCCTCCTTCAATAGTCTCTATGCTAAGGAAATGAATGAACATGATATTATGAGATGAAAATTTTAATATACTTCTATGCAATGCATCAAGTAGGTGTTTCCACAACTAATGCACATAACGAATAAAAAATCAAACCAAGTAACAAGGCCTATTACCTTGACAATCAACAATCATAGCTATCACAAACTCGTATATCTAGTACACTCACCAAGATAATTTATTAATAATCACGACGAATCGCCAGGCTACTAATGCCCGAAAGCGTCTATACTCCGCAAACTATCCTTTCTTAGGCTCTAGACCAAGTCTACAACCAATGCATACACTAAGCGCCCCACAACGTTAACGTCTCAATACTCACGTGAAGCGCCAATCTCTTCCGTAACCATGATTATCGCCTAAATCGCAACCTTCAACCTTCTCTACAAGTCGAGTGTATATCTTACATTCATAACCCCAACAATATAGTAATATTATTCATTACATAAAACATAAATTCATAGAATATACAAACATCATACCAAACCGATAAGTATCAATATACAATTCATACTTTATATATATTCATATATATATACACATGGCCTTTATATAAATAACCACATAAAAACCATCACATGCTATAGCATAGTCTTATATATTATAGACTAAACAAGGATCCATGCACATAAAGCATTACCTACCGTAATCCACAAAATAAACCATCATATATCAATCTCACATTGGGGTATTATTCCGATCAAGCAAATAACCAATATTACACAATACACCATAATGTATGCATGAATGCACATGAGCTACCGACAAAAAATACGTACTCATATTAACGATAATAGTAACAACGGTATAATTTACGTAATATTCATATACAAGAATATACCTTCCTATTTCGGATAGGTCTCGTAAAACCCCAAGCAATGGCCAACCGCCACGCGCGCCTCAACCTCAAGCTCTCAGCCCACCACCGCCCCTCTGGA
>JABEVN020000616.1:0-29570 GCA_013146195.2 Codonopsis lanceolata | reverse complement strand
CTTATTTCTCTTATTTTATTCATGGGTAATAACTAAACATGCTACAAATTTGCTTAATATCTCGATACTAACCGACAATTTTATTACTATAGATACAATTTTTCATATAAATCTTATAATGTCTTTCCCAAACATATTTAAGAAGTAAAACCATATTATTTTTTTAGTTTCAATAAAGTTATAGTGTCTCAACCGAGTAAAGGGTATTTTGTCATTTTTAGAAATATTGGGCGACATTTGTAACGATCTGATAGGTTGGGGAAATTGATAAGAAAATCAAACTACATGACGAAATGAATTGAATTAAATAATGTAAGACCTATAACTTTAAAATAGGTAAAAGTTAAGAGATCAAACTATTATTTAATTATTCATTGAATTAATTAGTTTATGACAAATTTACTCTTTTTGCCTTAATTAATTGAGTGATTTATTAAGTTAAAGGGAAGGTTTGTCCATATATTAAGTTGTAAGAGAAAACCTACACTTTATAAGTATAATAAATAATAATAATAATAATAATAATAATAATAATAATAATAATAATAATAATAATAATAATAATAATAATAATAATAATAGATTAGATTAGATATTAGATAGATTAGATTAGATTAAATTAGATTAGATTAAATTAAATTAAATTGTATTACTATTGATACAATTTTTCATATAAATCTTATTATTAACTTTGAACATATTTAAGAAAGTAAAACCATATTATTTTTTTAGTTTGAATAAAGTTTTAGTGTCTCAAGAGTAAGGGTATTTTTGTCTTTACAAAATATTGGGCGACATTTCAATTTATTATTTAATTATTCATGAAATTAATTTGCTTATGACAAATTTACTCTTTTGGCCTTAATTCATGGGTAGTTTATAATATTTATGACACTTTTTCTAATCATTATTGTTTGACATGATAAATTTATGTGTATTGTCCTTAACAAAAGGCAAAATCATCAAATGATACTTCATTTTTCATCTTCTTGACATTATGACACATTTTTTAAAACTTATTTATCTTATTTTATTCATGGGTAATAACTAAACATGCTACAAATTTGCTTAATATCTCGATACTAACCGAAAAATTTTATTACTATAGATATAATTTTTCATATAAATATAATGTCTTTCCGAACATATTTAAGAAAGTAAAACCATATTATTTTTTTAGTTTCAAATAAGGTTTTAGTGTCTCAACCGAGTAAGGATATTTTTGTCATTTCAGAAAATATTGGGTGACATTTGTAACGATCTTGGTAGGTGGGGAAATTGATAAAAAATTCAAAATACAAAGGCAATGAATTGAATTAAATAATGTAGGACCTAACTTTAAAATAGGTACAATTAAGCGATCAAACATTATTTAATTATTCATTGAATTAATTAGTCTATAACAAATTTACTCTTTTGACCAATTAATGGTGAGTGATTTAATAAGTTCAAGGGTAGATTTGTCCATACATAAGTTGTAAGAGACAACCTACACTTTTATAATTACTTAGAAAAGGCAAATGCGTTGCGTATTGTCTTCTTTAAAAGCAATCTAATTGATTTGTGGAAATGTATTTTTCATTAAGTTAAGGGGAAGAGCTAAGTTACAGTTATTGAAATTAAAGAGAAATAAATATATTAATTTTTTTTTTAAAAAAATGTCCAATGATGAAATGTATGCGAATACAAGCTATGAATAGTTATTCAAATCCTGACAAAGTAAACATTTTAAATATATAACGATTGTCTAATGATCAAATGTATATAAATATAATATGCTAAGATTAATATTGTCTAAGGTACTTAAATAGAATAAGATGCTAAGATTAATATTGTACTTATAAGTATCCAATTCGGTTGAATGAGAAGCAAATCGCATTTAAAAAACTTTATTAACATTGTATTTTCCTCAATTAAAATAAAAATCAAAATACGGGGCGAAATGATTGAATTAAATAATGTAGCGTAAATTGAAAATAGGTACAAGTTAAGGGATCAAACTATTATTTAATTATTCATTGAATTAATTAGTCTATAACAAATTTACTCTTTTTGACCTTAATTAATGGTGAGTGATTTATTAAGTTAAAGGGTACATTTGTCCATACATAAGTTGTAAGAGACAACCTACACTTTTATAAGTATAGTTAGATTAGATTAGATTAGATTAGATTAGATTAAATTAAATTGTATTACTATTGATACAATTTTTCATATAAATCTTATAATGTCTCCCGAACATATTTTTGAAAGTAAAACAATATTATTTTTTAGTTTCGAATAAAGTTTTAGTTTCTAAGTAAGGGTATTTTTGTCTTTCAAAAATATTGGGCGACATTTCAATTTATTATTTAATTATTCACGAAATTAATTTGCTTATGACAAATTTACTCTTTTGGCCTTAATTCATGGCAAGTGATTTATAATATTTATGACACTTTTTTCTAATCATTATTATTTGGCATGATAAATTTATGTGTATTGTCCTTAACAAAAGACACAAATTCATCAAATGATACTTCATTTTTTCATCTTCTTGACATTATGACACATTTTTTAAACTTATTTATCTTATTTTATTCATGGGTAATAACTAAACATGCTACCAATTTGTTTAATATCTCGATACTAACCGACAATTCTATTACTATAGATATAATTTTTCATATAAATTTTATAATGTCTTTCCCAGAACATATTTAAGAAAGTAAAACCATATTATTTTTTAGTTTCGAATAAGGTTTTTATGTCTCAACCAAGTAAGGTATTTTTGTCATTTCGGTAAATATTGGGCGACATTTGTAACGATCTGGTAGGTGGGGAAATTGAAAAAAAATCAAAATACAAGGCGAAATGAATTGAATTAAATAATGTAGGCATAAATTGAAAATAGGTACAAGTTAAGGGATCAAACTATTATTTAATTATTCATTGAATTAATTAGTCTATAACAAATTTACTCTTTTGACCTTAATTAATGGTGAGTGATTTATTAAGTTAAAGGGTACATTTGTCCATACATTAAGTTGTAAGAGACAACCTACACTTTTATAAGTAGTTAGATTAGATTAGATTAGATTAGATTAGATTAGATTAGATTAGATTAGATTAGATTAAATTAAATTAAATTGTATTACTATTGATACAATTTTTCATATAAATCTTATAATGTCTTTTAGAACATATTTATGAAAGTAAAACAATATTATTTTTTAGTTTCGAATAAAGTTTTAGTTTCTCAACCAGAGTAAGGGTATTTTTGTCTTTCAGAAAATATTGGGCGACATTTCAATTTATTATTTAATTATTCACGAAATTAATTTGCTTAGGACAAATTTACTCTTGTGGCCTTAATTCATGTCAAGTGATTTATACTCTTTATGACACTTTTTCTAATCATTATTATTTGGCATGATAAATTTATGTGTATTGTCCTTAACAAAGGCACAAATTCATCAAATGATACTTCATTTTTCATCTTCTTGACATTATGACACATTTTTTAAACTTATTTATCTTATTTTATTCATGGGTAATAACTAAACATGCTACCAATTTGTTTAATATCTCGATACTAACCGACAATTCTATTACTATAGATATAATTTTTCATATAAATTTATAATGTCTTTCCGAACATATTTAAGAAAGTAAAACCATATTATTTTTTAGTTTGAATAAGGTTTTGTGTCTCAACCAAGTAAGGGTATTTTTGTCATTTCGGTAAATATTGGGCGACATTTGTAACGATCTGGTAGGTGGGGAAATTGAAAAAAATCAAAATACGGGGCGAAATGAATTGAATTAAATAATGTAGGACATAAATTGAAAATAGGTACAAGTTAAGGGATCAAACTATTATTTAATTATTCATTGAATTAATTAGTCTATAACAAATTTACTCTTTTGACCTTAATTAATGGTGAGTGATTTATTAAATTAAAGGGTACATTTGTCCATACATAAGTTGTAAGAGACAACCTACACTTTTATAAGTAGTTAGATTAGATTAGATTAGATTAGATTAGATTAGATTAGATTAAATTAAATTAAATTGTATTACTATTGATACAATTTTTCATATAAATCTTATAATGTCTTTTCAGAACATATTTATGAAAGTAAAACAATATTATTTTTTAGTTTGAATAAAGTTTTAGTTTCTCAACCGAGTAAGGGTATTTTTGTCTTTCAGAAAATATTGGGCGACATTTCAATTTATTATTTAATTATTCACGAAATTAATTTGCTTATGACAAATTTACTCTTTTGGCCTTAATTCATGGCAAGTGATTTATAATATTTATGACACTTTTTCTAATCATTATTATTTGGCATGATAAATTTATGTGTATTGTCCTTAACAAAAGACACAAATTCATCAAATGATACTTCATTTTTCATCTTCTTGACATTATGACACATTTTTTAAACTTATTTATCTTATTTTATTCATGGGTAATAACTAAACATGCTACCAATTTGTTTAATATCTCGATACTAACCGACAATTCTATTACTATAGATATAATTTTTCATATAATGTTTATAATGTTTATGACACTTTTTCTAATCATTATTATTTGGCATGATAAATTTATTTGTATTGTCCTTAACAAAAAGGAAACAAATTCATCAAATGATACTTCATTTTTCATCTTCTTGACATTATGACACATTTTTTAAACTTATTTATCTTATTTTATTCATGGATAATAACTAAACATGCTACCAATTTGTTTAATATCTCGATACTAACCGAAAATTTTATTACTATAGATATAATTTTTCATATAAATTTTATAATGTCTTTCCCGAACATATTTAAGAAAGTAAAACCATATTATTTTTAGTTTGAATAAGGTTTTGTGTCTCAACCAAGTAATGGTATTTTTGACATTTCAGAGTAAATATTGGGCGACATTTGTAACGATCACGGTAGGTGGGGAAATTGAAAAAAAATCAAAATACTTGGCCGAAATGAATTGAATTAAATCATGTAGGGCGTAAATTGAAAAAAATAGAGTACAAGTTAAGGGATCAAAGTATTATTTAATTATTCATTGAATTAATTAGTCTATAACAAATTTACTCTTTTGACCTTAATTATTGGTGAGTGATTTATTAAGTTAAAGGGTACATTTGTCCATACATTAAGTTGTAAGAGACAACCTACACTTTTATAAGTAGTTAGATTAGATTTTTTTGGCCAGGTGTCCTTGATGAAGTGGAGTCGTACAGGGCCATAATCAATGGATAGTGGGGCGGCTCCGGCATAAGATTCTGGGCATCCAAAAAGATACTCAAAAGATAGATAGTGGGGTGGTTACTTTTGCAAAAGTTGTCGTTCGTGATTCGAAAAGAGATATCTTGATATCTACTTTACTTTTGCTGATAGCAAGTTTGACAACTGCTTTTGTTTTATTCTTAAATGGCCGACAAAAGTATGTGCTGGCAATGATTTATTTCTTTCATCTTATCTTTTCTCTTGAATTGCTGTACTTTAGCTTGAGTGATGTCATATATATATATATATATATATATATATATATATATATATATAAACTTTTATTTGAGAAATAGAGGATAATTTTTGAATGAAGGGAGTATTAAATAGTGAAGTAAAATTCCAATAGAAAAAGTGGAGGGGACTTTATGCCCAAGAGTACAATGAAACGAAGATAAAAAGAAGCATGAGAGAAGAATTGAAATTTGAAGAGAGTATAAGAGAGCACAGCAACAGAAATAGTATTAACAAGATGATCAAACATAAGCATCAGGGTTTTGAAGGAGGTATGCTTCAACAACCTTGTACATCCCCATAACCTTTTCTTTCCCTGCCTTAATGTCCTCTTCCTTCAGCTCAAACTCATCCTTTGTGTAACATTTGGTTGTCATCTTGGAAACCGTCCCACCATCGGGTGCAGCCTCGAATTTAATCTCGTACGATACCTTCTCGATCTTTTCTGCCAAACCATCCCCTTCAATCAAAGTGTACTTGTAACTGTACGTCTTCTCATCAAGTTCATCGATCTGATGCTTCAAATAACCTCCTCCTGCATGTATATATAAACCCATGTCAGATTCACATAACTACTAGTCTACTACGATTTTTATGTACAAACAAACTACAAGAGTTAAGAAATATCCAACCTTGGAAGTTGATCTGCTTAATGCTACCAGCACCTCCATCGCCTTGAAGAATATCAATACTCTTGACAGCCTGTGGCAAGAGTTTCGGGATCAAGTTGTGGGAGTCGATAATGGAGGCTTTGAATATCCTTGATGGAGGGATTGAGGAAGTGTTCTCATCGCTAAAAGTAACGATGCCCATGGTTTTTAGAGATGATTAAGAATTTTATGTGTTATTGATCTTGCTGTGTGGTATGGAATATGGATATTGAGATATAGGATGGTGTTTATATAGGTTGAATGATGGTAAAGAATTCTATTTTGGCAATAGATAATTTCATTAGGCGTTCTTACAAATTGGGTTTAGTAGTATTCGGCTTCTTGTCCAGTTTGCATGTCATTACTCATTAGTCACTGCAAGTCAAGCACAATAGGTTGTAAGTGAGGATCAATGAAGTTCCCAAAGTTTTAGAAACTATTCCCTTCCACAAATTTATTTTAAGATGACTCCTCTAAAACTAGTTCAAAAAATAATGATAATAATATATTATTATGACAAAAACTTAGGTAAGACGGTGTTACGACTGTTTTATATAAGACGAATCTCTTTGACTCGACTCATCGTGTGTTATGAGTTGAGTTATGAGAAAGTGAAATTCTGTTTTACAAATAAAATCCGTAAAACAATCTTGTAGGAGACTTGCTCTAATAATTTTGTCGGGATTTTTAGGCTCGTCATGGATGGATTGTGTTTACCAATCATGGAAGGTGGTTTCGTAGACATGCGGGTGAGCTAGCTTGGATCACCACATTACGAGGAAATTTGAAGAAATCTGTTCAAAGCAAAAAGTTTTTTTGAAAGTCAAATTTTTTTAAGAAAATGATACTTTAAGTAGTTCATTAGTAATAAAATTAATGATATTTTTATACCTTAATTTTTGAAAGTAGACTCTTTAAATGAAACATCCCAAAATAGAATAGTGAAATCTTTGCCTGAAATAGGGGAGAGGGAGTAGTACTTACTCCGTACCCAAATTTGTCTTGTTTGAACCGATACATGAATTAAGAAAAAACAGTTAATTGGATTATCAATATTGATATAATGTGTAGCTTCATTTAAAACTCATGTGTATGATGACTTTTATTAAAGTAGTAAGAAAAAAAAGGGTAAAATGTTTTTCTAAAAGGAAATATTAGAAACAAGTCAATTTTTTTCAAAATTGCTAGATTTACCACTTATAATGCTACCACTATTGTTACCACTTGACCTTGGTAAAAACTAAATGTGTTTTTAGTGAAAGATAACTTTATCTTTCACTAAAGCTTGGTGGTAACAATAGTGGTAGAAGTACTGGTAAATAAGTTGAATTAGTTTATCGGATAAAGAATTGTTCCCTTAATTATTGCATTAATATATACACCATGTTTGGACAAAATTACCTTTTAAATACTTGCACATTTTAAGTTGACTAATCAAGTTACTTGATTTGGAATGCTCATGTTATTAATTAGAAGGGAACATTTTTTTATTTAACGGTGTAGAGATCTAAGCAGATTTGATGTAACAGCACTAACACTAAAGTTTATAATAATACCATAAGCTCAAGCTCGTAATATCGTACCTCGATAAAAAAAATTTCCTTATGATATTTTTTTATTACACAATATAACTTTAGTCATACGAGTAATTAATAAAGCTATTACAAAAGGTAAAAATAATAATATAATAACTATGTTGTTCAATTCATTAATGTTTGAACTAAAAAAATATTAAAATGTAATTAGGAAAGTAGCTTGATTAGTCAACTTAAAATATACAAGTACTTAAGGGGTAATTATGTCCATACATGTATTTATTTGATGCAATAGTTAAGGATGTAATGAATTAGTAAAAATTGTAGTGGAAATAACCTCTCTTCCAAAATAAAACTGAATTAGAAATGACATTGTTTTGGAGACAAAATAAGAGCTCAAATAAAGACACAAATTTCTGATTCAAGATTGTAGCCTTGCTTGACATGTTTAGATTATGCCTTTGTTTTCAACAAGCTTGAAATGAAGTTTGATTTTGGCTCATTTGTTTGCCTAGCCTAGCTCAATAATGAGTGTAGGTTAAGAACGTCTACTAGATCAAAATCCAACTCAACTGCATGTAATGGCAGTGGCAGATTCGAGTCTGGTTGGCCAGAGATGTGATTGTGACTATATTAACCTCAATAGAGACATTCTTGTGTAGGCTTGAGAAAACAATCACAATGGTTCCTAGAATGTTTTGACTTCGTTTCACAATTGTAAACAGAAAATTTATTTATTAAATTGTGGTGAAATTCCAAAGAAGATAAAAACAGCAGACAACAGAATACAAGAGATGAATTGAACAGAGAATGAGAGAGCACTCTGACATAGCAAAGAAGAAGATGATCAAACATAGGCATCAGGGTTTTGAAGAAGGTATGCTTCGACAACCTTGTACATCCCCATCACCTTTTCTTTCCCTGCCTTAATGTCCTCGTCCTTGAGTTCAAACTCACCCTTGGTGTAACAGTTTGTTGTCATCTTGGAAGTTGTTCCACCATCTGCCGAGGCCTCAAACTTGATCTCATACGAAACCTTCTCGATCTTGTCTCCCAAGCCATCCCCTTCGATCAAAGTGTACTTGTAAGTGTACGTCTTCTCATCCAGCTCGTCAATTTGGTGCTTCAAGAAACTTCCTCCTGAATGGACGGACTTCATGTCAGTCTCACATTGCTCGTAAAAAGTTAGTATATGTGATCTTTATATGTTGAAACGAAAATGGAAACAAAGTACAAACTAAGAGCGAAGATATATATATCTAGCCTTGGAAGTTGATCTGCTTGACTGTGCCAGCACCTCCATCGCCTTGGAGAATATCGATGCTCTTGACAGCCTGTGGCAAGAGTTTAGGTATCAAGTTGTGGGAATCGATGATGGAGGCCTTGAATATCCGCGATGGAGGGATTGTGGAAGTGTTCTCGTCGGTGAATGTGAAGAGACCCATAATTTCTAGGGATGTTTATAAGTATCAAAAGCAGAAGTGATTTTGCTGTGTGGAATGGATATTGGGAGATGAAGGTATTTATAGCTCTCATTCTTGAGCTAAAACTTGCCTGGAAATAAGAGTTTTTATGCCAAATGAGTATTGGTTATTCCGCTTCTTGTCCAGTTTGCAGCTACAAGAGATGGAAGAGATGTAAGCCAAATGAAGCCAAGCACAATATGTTGTAAAAGGGTATCAAGTTCCCTAAGCTTATGAAACCACTATATATATACTCCATCCGGCTCAAAAAAAAATACAGAACTACTAAATGTAACACCTAAAAATACTAAATGTAACACCATTAAAGAGGTCAAGTTACAAAACTACCCTCCTTTTAATTTCAAAAATTTTAAAAACTAATAAAGTTACCAAAATGCCCTCCTAATATAAAAGAAAAAAAACTAATTACTTATTTATGGGAAAATAAATCTTTAAAACATGCATCTTTTTTTTTTTGGGGGAAAAGCATCGCCAACGAAAATAAAAAAAAATATAAAAAGAATCACCAAGAAAATATCTCAATAATCAATATTATAAAAGAATCGTCATCAACAATTTGGTAAAAATTTAAAAAGCCGCCATGATTTTTTTTTATTTTCATAAAAAAAGTCGCCCAGATTTTTGGTGTTTTAGAAAAAGGGTAGCTTAGGGTTGGCGACCCTAGGCCTCACTTTATTCCTCTCTTCTCTTGAACCAACTTCATGATTGGAACATAGGTCACTAGCATAGGACCGCTGTATGGATTACATTGAATGAGATTACTCTTCTGCTTAGTTTAGAGGAAGCCCGAGAGCAGATGAAACTCTAGGAGAAGTGTTAACCCTATCTCCATTCTCAGATTCTTTAGCCCAATTGTTTTTGCTTTTATTTTTTGCCGCAATAAAATCAAACTGTTTTTGTCGCAAAATCGTTGTTTTTGCGATTTTAGCTTTAAATATTGTTTTGAAAGAAAATCAACATATATATTGTTATTTAGATTGGACTTCGTTGAAAAATTATTGGAAAGGAGAATAAATTGTAACAGATGGCTTATGATTAATTGTAACAGAGGGTTTGAGATATATGCATATAACTTTTTTTTATAGAAGGATAAGTTAGTATTTAGAGTTTAGTATTAGTTGTAACTCTTTTTTACAAGAGAGTTAGTTAGTAATTAAATCCTTAAGTAGATGTTGTATTTAGTGTTTTTTTATGTTGTGTTTAGGGTCACTCAAAAAATAAATCCCATTTAACAAGTTAAACTTATTAAATTATATCTTTACGTGTTTGTAACTTTAAGAAATTACACTATAATTTTATCATCTTTTAGAAACGAGAATTTATAGCTTAACAATTTAAATTTACTAATTTTAGTGACTTCATCTGAATTGTATGGGTTACACCAAAACATGAGAGCTCTCAATCCGACTAAATAGAATAGTGAAACTTTGAAAGTACTAAAGTGAAATTAGTTGTGCCATTTCTTGATGAAACTCTAGATGGAGCTTGGGCTGGATTATTTATTTATTTTAGATGAGTTTGAAATGAAGTCTGAATTCATAACACTATTTTCCTAGGGAGGCGAGATTGACCAACTAGTTCCATCATTTAATACCGAAATACTCCGCTTTCGTTCCGTTGAAAGATTCCTCATTTGAAAATCAAATATAAAAAAAAAATATTTTTAGTAATTTATTAGTAATAAAATAACATTTTTATGCCTTAATTTTTGAAAGTTGACTCTTTAAGTGAAACATCTCAAAATGGAATAGTGGACTCTTAGTCTGGAACGGAGGGAGTATAATTTTTCCAACCGTTAAAGCTAATTTTTGAAATAGTGTTCCTAAAATGTTCAGATCGTCTCCTTCCACAGCTCCAACCAACATTTATCTATTAATTATAACTAAAACAGAAGCCGCTACTGCCACGTGGCGGCTTTCTGTGAAATGTAAAAAAAATTTACAAAATTATGTGATGCCACGTGTCACCCTCTTATAAATTGTAATTTTTTTTATTTTACTCATAAAAGTTTTATCACATTTGATTTTGTAATTAGTTTAGGATAAATTTTATACGGTTAGTTATGATAAGTTTGATATTATCACAATTGATTTCAAAATTTTAGAGATAAAAAGTTAGTTTTTATCACATTTGATTTTACAGTTAGTTAGGATAAGTTTTTATGCGAATATATTTTTATCACAATTGATTTCAAAGGTACGATTAGTTTATGATAAATTTTATCCCATCACTGTAACTTTTAGAATACTACAGCTATTCTAAACAAATCTTTTGTCACTCACATGGTAACTCTTCAATTAAATGTTCAATGTTGCTGCCACATGTCATTTTTGAAATGATAAAAGTTTTTTTTTTCAAAATCGATTAGTTTAAGATAAAAATTCTAATTCTAATTAGATATGATAAAATTCTTAAAACTAATATGATAAGATAAAACATATTTAGGATGTAGTTTTACGAGAAAATTTATGATAGAGATTTAGGATTTTGGTTTTTTTTTTTTTTTCAAATATCGCTTAATTAAACTCGATTTTATTCTATATAATTTATACAAGTTTAATTTGACTAAAACTCTTCTATTTCCATCTTTTTTTATTTTCATAATTTTTAATTTATACAAATTATCCACGTGATAATTTTATATTATCAGTTATTCTACTAATCTATATTTATTAATTATTAATTACTGATATATTAATTATCTATCAATTATTATTAAAATAGAAGTCGTTGTTGCCACACACCTTCTATACAAGTTTATAATTTTTTTCCTATCAAATATTAAAACCGGTGCCTCCTTTATATATGATAAAAGTTTTTTTTACCATTTTTTATTGCCAAAATCGGTTAATACCGGATATATTTTATAACATTTGATTTAAACACGGTTCACTTTATTAGAACTCCAATTTTACGATTTTTTTTTTTGAAGATATATTTTATCAATTCTCATAGATTTTAATCTTTCAATTACATGACTATATGATCAATTTTGAATATTTACCTTATTTCTTGTTTATTTTCTTCAAATTATTCTAATTAAAAAATTAATTATTTATTACAAGTTTAGATAATCATCTTATTATAAACAAGTTTTGCAAATAAAACAAAAATTATTAAAATCATGCATATGGTACTAAATATATTTATATAATTCTTTTTTTTTCATGGTAAATTTTTTTTATTTGCGGATAGATTTTATCACATTTGATTTTAGAATTAAATATTAATTTGGTCCCTGGACATGTCGAAAATCAATGTTTTGGTCCCCGGACAAAAAAACAATAGAATTTGGTCCCTGGACATGTATTTTTGGACCAATTTGCCCCACCAACCGTTAGCGTTAGTTTTGCCGTTTGTTTTCTTTTTAATTGACGATAATGCCCTTGGTCGTTGAATGGATGTATATAACTAAATTGCAGATGTATATCGACGGTTAGATAGAAGCCCTAACTATGATTCTCCTCCTTAGCTAGAAGGACCTCACACCACTTCCCTTTCCAACTCCTACACATGGTACTCTTGGACTGGAGGCTTTCTCCGGCCATTGCCAGACCCAAAGAGCTTCGCTTGCGAGAGAATAATGCGTCATGACATATACCTATATACCTTCCAAAATTTTGGAAACTCGATTACCATTCCCCTCTAAAAAGACGACCTCAAATGACTTCCTTCCTTCTGCGGAAAAAAGTCAGTCCTTGACCATGCCTAAAATAAAAAATTGCTCCGAGATAGCATGAAACCACACATCAAGACAAGGTTGACAACCCTAAAATTAGGTGATCGGAGCTCGGCGGCTAAAATGGTACCCCTGGACTCGCCTCGGTCGACGAACCGTTACGTGTGGCTGCGTGACTGGTGCAGAGATGGCCACTCAAGCCGCCGGATCACATGAAGTCCCTCTCGACACACCCTACATGGCGAACCCTTCGAGAGAGACTATCGCCATCATCGACTATAGGTAAACCTTGGGTGCGTAGTCCGTATGTTGCCTAACGCAATGAAAACGCAAGCCACGGGCGTATCGTTGATGGAGAGGAGAAAGATAGCCAATTTAGGGTTTGACCGATTTAGGGTCGAACTAATTTTTTTGCAATCGAATTTAGGGTTTAACTACCGTTAGGGTCGAAAGGGTCTTTATTTCCGCTTGTTTAGACCAAGGACATTATCGTCAATTAAAAAGAAAACAAACGGCAAAACTAACTAACGGTGGGAGGGGTCAAATTGGACCAAAAATACATGTCCGGGGACCAAATTCTATTGTTTTTTGTCCGAGGACCAAACATTGATTTTCGACATGTCCAGGGACCAAACAGTATATTAATCCTTGATTTTAACATGTTTCACTTGATCAGTACTCCAAATTTTCATGGTAAAAGTTTTGTATTTGCGGATAGATTTTATCACATTTGATTTTAACATGTTTTATCAATTCTCATAGTAAAAGTTTTTTTATTTACCATTTTTTGTTTACAAAATTAGTTTCTACCCGATAGATTTTATCACATTTGATTTAGACAAGTTTAATTTGATTAGGACTCCTCAATTCTCATGGTAGAAGTTTCTTAATTTTTATTATTTTACCAAAACTTGGTCAATTTAAAATAGATTTTATCCAATTTGATTAAACGTTTTCCACCAACACCACAAACAACCACTACGAAATAGCTTGCAAATTAAATCTACAAAATTCGCATGGATTTTCAATTTGATGATTCAGTGTGATCTCACTTTTTGTTTGATTTATTAATTATGTGGACATCTTGCTGTTGTTAGCTCATTCAAATAACTTACAAATTCTATCTACAAAATTATGTTTCATAAACAATACTAAGTCAACCGTGCATCGCACGGGTAATAACCTACTTGTGCTAATAAAACAAGAATCGACCTACCCGATCAAGTCGCAGGGGTTGAGAGGGCAGCACCCTGATAAGAGTACGAGGATGGAAACGAAAGAGAAGAACTCGTTACTGGAACAGGCTCTTTGGAAGACAAAGATACACTGCTATTAGGAAGTAAAGAATCAGAGATAGAAGGAAGAAATATAAAATTATTTATGCATGCCTTTCATTAAATAATTAGAAGACTATTTATAATAAACAAATGTAACAAGAATCCTAAAATAATGCTTAAGATAATTAGATAATGCTATCCAACTTATTGCCTACAACTCAGCTAAAGACTAATTCCGCTAACAGCTCGCAATGACCACGTCCAAGGCTTGACTGGGTCCAAGTTCATATCATTCCTCCCCCGTTGAAAGTTCCTTCCGCAAGGAAAAATTTCGGATAAGTCCTGGCAAGACGCCAAGCACTTTCCCAGGTAGCATCTTTGACTGGAGCTCCCTTCCATTTGATGAGAACCTCTTGTTTGGGACGGTACCTTCCTTTGTGGATGATGCAGCAATCAAAGATGGCTTAAGGTTGGGAAAGAAAGACGTAATCTTCCGAAGTAGACGGAATTTGGCCCGGGATTGCAGTATGATTTACCCCAAGTTAGCGTTGCAATAAACTCACATGGAATACATTATGAATCTGAGCGCCTAGTGGGAGTTCTAACTGGTAAGCTACAGGACCAAGTTTCTCAATAATCCGAAAGGACCCATAAAACCGGGGGGACAGTTTTAGTGAAGCCCGGAAAGCTACCGATGTTTGGCGATATGGTTGGAGCTTCAGATAGACATAGTCCCCGACCGAGAACGAGACTTCTCCTCTTTTTTGGTCTGCTTGTGTCTTCATGCGTTGGGAGGCCAGGGACAAATTGCGATGCAATTCTCGTAGGATAGTATTGCGATCTCGAAGATACTTATCAACATCCTGGACACGAGAAGTACCTGGAATGTATGTCAATAAATGGGGTGGTGGAATACCGTACACAACTTCGAAGGGGGTCATTTTAGTGGCAGAATGGATGGAAGTGTTGTAACTAAATTCTGCCCAGGGAAGCCACTCGCACCATTTGCGTGGCTGGTCACCAGCAAATCAGCGTAGATATTGCTCCAAGGTACGGTTCACGACCTCAATTTGTCCGTCCATCTGGGGGTGGTAAATAGAGCTCATACATAGCTTAGTGCCTTGCAATTGGAATAATGACTGCCAAAAAGAGCTAATGAATACCCTGTCGCGATCACTCATTATGAAAGTGGGAAATCCATGGAGGCGGACGATGTTGGCGATGAATACCTTGGTCACTGTCAGGGTCGTATACGGATGTTTTATAGCCACAAAATGACCATATTTGGTTAAGCGATCAACTACGACCATGATGATTATATACCCATTGGAAGGTGGAAGACCTTCGATAAAATCCATGGAAATCTTAATTCGTCCACATTCGGGTAGGAATAGGTAAGGGCTGGAGCATGCCGGCTAGTTTCATGGTGTCCGTTTTTAACCGTTGGTAGATGTCACATTCCGAAATGAATTTCTTCACTTCCCGTTGCATGTGTGGCCACCGAAAACTATGTTTGAGTCACGAGAGGGTCTTATTGAACCCAAAATGTCCGTCGACAGAAGAAGAGTGACAGTCTGCCATGATTTGAGGAATTAAATAAGAGGAAGGACTTAAAGAAACTTTATGCTTAAGGAACCAAACATCACCGCATTGCGGCAATTGGGTGTGATTTGATGTATGATGCAAGTTGTGATAGAATGGATCACTTCGAACTTCTGCTTGTAATTGAGGCCACCAATCGACAAGTGGAGTTGAAATGGAGATGGAGTGGAACTCAACCACCCGAGAGAGAGAATCTATCGCCGTATTGCCTGACCCACGTTTGTAATCTATTTCATAGTCATAGCCAAGAATCATTGGTAGCCAACGTGTTTGCGTCGGGGTAATGATACGCTGCTCCAATAAATATGTAAGACTCCATTGATCTGTGCATATTGTAAAAGGCTTACCCAGTAGATAAGGTCGCCATTTTCGAATGGATTTGACGATGGCTAGCATTTCCTTTTCGTATGCAGACAAAAGTAGAGCTTTTTCTTTTAAAGCCTCACTGTAGTAGGCAACCATGCCGTTTGTGTTAAAAAAGTATTGCTCCAATACCAATGGCACTAGCATCACACTCAATTATGAACCACTAAGAGAAATCAGGAAGGTTAAGCACGGGTGGAGAGATCAGGGCGACCTTGAGTTGATGAAAAGCTTTGTTGGTGGTGCCATCTCATTTGTAGCCTGCTTTGGACAACAACCGATTTAAAGGGGCAGCAATGATGCCAAAGTGGCAGATAAATTTACGATAGTAGCCAGCAAGCCCGAGGAATCCACAAACTTCTCGTACTGTAAAGGGTGTCTGTTAGTCCTGAAGGACACAATATTAAGCTAGAAGGGGGGTTGAATAGCTTAATGTACACTTAAAACTTTTCGTAATAGTTTCTAAAGCAAGTATATGCACCCGATTGAAAATGTTGAAGTAACGGAAGACTTGTAAGAAAAACAGACTTAGTCTGTTGGTGAAGCTCTACAGGTAGACTTAGCTGATTACTGAAGTTTGCTGCTCAAGGGAATAATTTAAGACGATCAAGACAGTATAAAATAGTAAACAATATAATGAAAAGAACACAAGAATTTTGAGATGGTCCGCACTATAAAGAGTGCTACGTCCACCACCAAGGCAGTCAACCTTGGATTTAAATGTGCATTATATTTTCCACCAGTTCTATTACAGAAATATCTAATGGATCATATACAAAATATTTGACTTGTGTTTGGGGGTGGGGAATTGAATATCTGAAGTAACAGAATATTCAATATGCAGAAAAATAGTAATGTGAACAACAATAAGAAGTGATAGTCACGTTGATAAGAATTTCTCTCTCTAGAATTTCTCTCTTGCGTATTCTGCGTCTAGGGTTAGCCGTTTTGGGCTCTTGCCGGCATGGCATCGGCTGCGGCCGAGACCTCCCATGAGGTTAATCCTCCGATGCCCTCCTCTCCAACATTAAAGAAATCCTTTGCTTCTATTGTTGCGCCTTCATTATCATCCCAGCCTGCTATTGATTTCATCCCTCCTTCAACGCACAAAGGAGAGCCGGCCTTGCGTCTTTCTCAAGACATGGTCAATCTTCTGTCTCAGCCTTTTCAACTCACCCTAGTTGGAAAATTTTCTCATGGCCGTCCCTCAATGGAAACAATGCGTAAAGAATTTCAAACTTTTGGCCTAAAGGCGGCTGTAACTCTCGGTCATCTGGATACGAAACATGTGCTCATTCAAACCAACCATGAAGCCGATTTTCAACGACTATTGATGACTGTATTTTATACGCAGTTATTGGGTATTATTCCGACTTAAATTATGCTATTTCTCGAGGTTTTTGTTGTCTAATATGTGTTTTAGTATTATTTTATAGTTTCAGGGACTTTTGGAATAATTGTGCAAAATATAGGTATTTTATGCTGAATTGAAGAACTTCAGGGACCAAACTGCAAAAGCTGAAAACTTGAAGGAAAAAGCTGAAAATCAGGAATTATTCCAGCAAATTCAGCCGCCACTTTTGGTGTTTCAATTGTCTTGGGAAACGTGAAATCCTAGTTTAATTCTTTTTAGTGTTTTAATTATAATGTATCTCCTTTTCCTCCCCGTTGTAGGATTAGTTAGGTATAAATAGATTCCTTTAGTTAGGAAAAAAGAGGAGAGAAGTTCTATATTATTTTTCTTTGTCTATGAAGAAAGATTATCCAAGAATGGTTCAAGGTTTTGTACTCTCAATTATGGAGAACTAACTCCATAATCTAGGAATTAGAGGTAACTTGTATCGAATCTATTGTTTTATATTATTTCTTATTCATTTAATTATTGTTGATTGTGGTGATTATCAATCCCTATATTATTTTGCTTTGAACAAATGAATGTAATCGCAAATAATAAAAGCCTAGAGGTGCGGATAACTGCATGACCAATGTGCATATGTCGTACACTGGCTCACCATCACAATAAATTGGACCTATCGATGCACGAGAGTGATAAGTTAGGGTCAGGTTCATACATGATCTAGGTGACAGATAGATCATAAATCTAGGTGACAGCTAGATTAAATGTTCTTGTGCTTAGGATATAGAATAGATGAATTTTGCGGGGATGGAGGCTGAACCAATTGTTCAACAGTCTATATCTATCTTTTGTGAACGAACCCAAGAAATTGAATGATAAGTATTTTGAATTAAACAATAGAATAGATACAAGTGAATCTTAATTTCTAGACGATTTACAAATCTTTGATTTATCTCATATTTATATGCTTTGTTAGTTAGGTTATTTTATTACTTTCTAGTTAATTTAATTTATAAAAACCAAAAAACCCCATTAGTTATTAATTGTTTTATTTTAATAGATTAGTTAAATTTACTATAATCAAATCCAAATCTCTGTGGTTCGACCCTTGCTTCCAATACTATTCTATAATAGTCTTGTCCACTTACAAGGAAAAAGATTAAATAAAACATCGATCAACTATGGATAAAGGACCAATGGTTCGTTGGTTCATTCCCAATGAGGGTTTTCAAATGGACTCCTTCGTTTCGGCCCGATGTGGAAAGCCCGATTGTTCCTGTTTGGTTTGCTTTCCTTAACCTTCCTATCTTTTTGTTTAATAAGCATGCATTATTCTCCATGGCTAACATGATAGGCAAACCGCTTCTTATTGACACTCCAACTGCCAACTTATCAAGACCAAGTGTGGCCAGAATCTGCATCGAAATCGACCTTACCAAACCGATCCCTCATCGCGTATGGATTGATTGTGGTCCTTCAGTAGGGTTTTGGCAATCTATCGTAGCCGAACGTCTTCCAAAATATTGCTTATTTTGTCACCGACAAGGCCACAATGGGGACGATTGTAAACTTTATTCGCATACTTCCAATACAAATAAGGCTCCGGATCACAACCAAGCGCAACAAGCTGCCCCCTCTTCTACCCATCCTCCTGTGCCTCCTAAGGAAAAACAACCAACTCAAAAATGGCAAGCAAAAACTCCTGCTTTAAACCCTACTGTCAGTGTTTCCCTCAATCCTAAACCTACTCCTCCATCAGCTGGTCCTTCTGATATTCCTCCTAATGATAGCCCCAATAAATCTCCCACAATTAATCAAACCACAAACAGTCACCAAGAAACTATCCCTTCGGTTACTCATAAAGATCAAGTCCAAGAAGTCAATGCCACAGCCCCCACTTCTTCTCCTCCAGTCCAGCAAGTTATCATTGAAGAGATTCCAGAATCTTCTCATACGGTTGACACTTCAAAAAATGCAAACAAGGAACCTGATCAGAACCCGCCATCGGAGCCAGTGCTTTCCCCTAACCGTTTTGCAGTGTTAAATCTGATTGAGGAAGAAAATGGGGAGCTTAATGATTCTAATGTGGAAGCTCTTAATTTGGAAGATCCAACCAAGAAAAAATGGGGACGTAAGCCAGCTATTATTCCTAATACAGATTGGGCAACCAGATCTCAGTCGCAAGAAAAAACCTATGAAGCCCAGCACTCAACAGTTTCTCATGACGAGTAGCTGTCTCTTCTGGAACTTAAGAGGTGTGGGAAACGACATTACGGTTGCCCGCCTCAAAAAGCTTATTAAGCTGCACAAAATATCCTTTTTGGCTCTCAGCGAACCTAAGATAAACAATTCCAATCTCTCTTTTATAGCGCATCGATTAAAGTTTCGGTATTATTTTAGTAATTCGGCTAATAATATCTGGATTTTAGTGACATCCGCTTTTATTTGTCAGGTTATTAATGACTCCCCGCAGCAAATCACTCTCCAGCTTCGACATCATTCTTGGTCGAATCATGCCTATGTTACTGCGGTCTACGCTAAATGTTTAGCGTTAGATCGTCATGCTCTTTGGGACGAATTAATAGATTTGGGCAGACAATTCACTCAGTTTCCTTGGTTAGTGGGTGGGGATTTCAATATTGTCTTGGCTGCTCACGAAAAAACTGGAGGTAACGGTTGGGACAGACTTGGTGCGGCTGATTTCCAGGCTTGTCTCAATGCAGCTGGGCTCAATGACATTGGCTATAGAGGCAGTAAGTATACTTGGTGTAATCATCGTGACGGGCAGGCCACCATTTTTTCAGCATATTGACAGGATGGTTTGTAACTACCAGTGGATGTCTTTTTTTGATGCAACTTCAGTGGATCACCTTAATCGAACATGTTCTGACCATTCTCCGCTTCTAGTTGCTATCTCTCAGCACAAGGTTTCCACTCCTGCTCAATTCAGATTTCAGAACATGTGGGTATCTCATCCTTCCTTCTTGGACACGGTTCGTCAAGCTTGGTGTATTCCCACGGGGGGCAGACCAATGGTGGCTTTTTCTTACAAACTTCGCCAAGTTAAAAAGGCTTTACAAAGCTGGAATAAGTTAGTTTTTGGTAATATTTTCCAAGCTGTCAAAGATGCGGAAGATGATGTTTTGGCCAAAGAAATTCTTTATGAGTCTTGTAATGATGAAAGTAACCGTGAGGCTCTTCACCTTGCCCAAGCTGTTCTTCGTCAGAAACTTAAAACAGAAGAGGATTATTGGCGCCAAAAGTCTTATCTTAAATGGCTTAAGGAGGGAGTTGGTAATACTAAGTTGTTTCACGCGTCGGTGAAACAAACTCATAATAAACTCTCAATTCATAAAATTCAGGATAAGTATGGCATTGAAGTTAGCAATAATGAGGGTATTCAAAAAGCTGCGGTCGATTTCTTCCAAGAGCAACTCTCAGCTTGTGACACTTTTGATGATGATATCCTTAATGTTATTTCCCCTCTTGTCACTTCAGAGCAAAATGACCATCTTGCCTTGATTCCGAGCCTAGAAGAAATCAAGAAAGCCACTTTTTCCCTTAATGGTGAAAGCGCTGCAGGTCCAGATGGTTTTACGGGAAAGTTTTTTACGTCTTGCTGGGACATTATTGCAGTAGACTTTCATTTGGCGATTCTGGAGTTTTTTGCGGGGTTTGATATTCCTAAGGCTTGGTCGAGCACTTCCCTTCTCTTGCTTCCCAAGTCTGATACGATATCCTCCTTCAAGGATCTTCGTCCCATCAGTCTCTGCAACTTTTGCAACAAGGTTCTCTCCAAACTTCTTTCTGCCCGCTTGTCCAAGATTCTCCCTCATCATTTCGATAATCGAGTGCTTTCACCAAGGGAAGATTAATCCAGATAACATTCTCGTTGGCTCAAGAATTATCCCATCACTTGAAAAAGAAGGTTAATGGTTCTAACGTCATTATCAAGCTTGACATGGCTAAAGCTGACCCAAGTTAATTGGCATTTCCTTATCAAGGTTCTTCAGAATTTGGTTTCTGAATTTTTATAGATTTGATCCGGCGAATCATCTCCAACAATTGGTTCTCGCCTCATCAATGGTTGCCCACAGCTATTTCCCCTCTTTAAGAGGCATCCGTCAGGGAGATCCCCTCTCTCCTAGCCTATTCATCATTGCAGCAGAAGTTTTTAGTCGGGGTCTCAACAATCTTCAGACCTCTCAGCCCCATTATGATTATTCATCTTCCAGTGGTTGCCCCATCATTTCCCATCTTGCCTTTGCGGATGATGTGATGATTTTTTGCAACGGCAATAAACACTCTCTCCTTAAGCATCGGAGCCTTCTTTCGTCTTATGAAAGGGTCTCGGGACAGCTCATCAATGCTCAAAAAAGCTGCTTCATGGTTTCTTCAAACACCTCTCCCTCAAGAATTAATAACATTCGTCATCATTTAGGGTTCTCTTTTCGGGTTCTTCCTGTTACCTATCTCGGTTGCCCTATTTTTGAAGGAAGAAAGAAGAAGAGCTTATTTGATCCCCTTATTGCCAAACTTCAAGCTCGTATTAACTCTTGGACGGGAGCTTTATTAAATCAGGCAGGCAAAGTTACCCTCATCAATTCGGTTCTCCAATCGATCATAATATATCAAATTGCCATTCTTGATCCCCCCCCCTCTTACATCATCAACCTCATTAATAGAATTCTAGCCAATTTCTTTTGGGGTTCGATTGACAATAAGCTAAAAACTCATTGGATTGCATGGCACAAGTGCTGCATGCCGACTCATGAAGGAGGTGTTGGCATAAGGGCTATTTCTGATATTGTCAAAGCCTATTCTTTGAAGCTCTGGTGGTGATTTAGATGTAGTTCCAGCCTATGGGCTCTTTTTATGTTGAAAAAATATTGCAACTCTTGTCATCCTACTCTTGCTCATTCTGTTGGTTCAAGCATTTGGCGTCGTATGTGATGGGCTCGTTTTATGGCCGAACAGAATATTACCTGGATTGTTGGTAGAGGTAATTGTTATTTATGGCTTGATAACTGGTCCCTTAAAGGCTGTTTCTCTAAGCCTTCGACCTGTGACCTGGTCCTTGTTAAAGATCTCTTTAACAACCAGTTTCAGATTCAATCTTCAGTGATTCACTCCATTGCACCTCAAATGGTCCAGTTCATCAAAGATATGCGGTTAACCTTAATTGACGAACCAGATATTCCTTGCTGGACAGCGAACTCCAATGGCAATTTCTATTTATCGTCGGCTTGGGAATTGGTTCGTTCTCATTCAGTGCTCTCTCTGTCTTCTAAACATATTTGGTACAAATATCTTCCTAGACATGTTAGTATCTTTATGTGGAAACTTTGGAATCAGAAAATTCCCATTGATGAAAGTGTCATTAAAAAAGGTATTGCCATAGCTTCACGCTGTTTTTGCTGTTCTCAAGGGCACACTGAAACCTACTCCCATGTGTTCTTACATAGCTCTACTGCACATGCTGTTTGGTCAGTTTTTCATGACTTGGGTGCTGTGCCCATGTGTCTTTCCTCCATCGCTCAAGTTTGCTCCAATTGGTGGCTGTTATTTCCCAACTCCTCCAGTCACATTATCGCGCCTTCCATCATTCTATGGGAGCTCTGGAAAGCCAGAAATAAAGCTTGTTTTGATGATGTTCGCAGTTCAACCTCTAATATTATTGCGCGTATTAAGCATCTTATCTCTTCTACTTTGGAAACAACTGGTTTCTTGGGAACTTCTTTCTCAGTTCGTCCTGCTTTCCCTAGTCTTCGGCGTCATCGTTCCATTTCCATTCAGCCTATTACTTGGAACAAACCAAACATTGGGTTCTTTAAGCTTAACTCGGATGGGGCTAGTCGGGGTAACCCAGGCTTAGGTGCTGGAGGGGGCATTGTTCGGAATAGTTCTGGTGACATCGTTTATGCTTATGCCACAGCTTTTGGAGTGCTGTCCAACTTCTCGGCAGAGTGCCAGGCGCTCTTTCATGGTCTGCTATGGCTTCAAGATAATCATATCCATTTGGCCTCTGTTGAAGTAGACTCTAAAGTGCTTGTTGACTGTTTGATTGGTTCGGCTTCTCCTCCTTGGCAATACAGATATCTTCTTAAGGCAATGAGTTCCATCGTTTCTTCTTTGCAGCTTTCCATATCTCATTGCTTTAGGGAAGCTAACTCAGTAGCTGATGCCTTAGCCAACTTGGGCTGTGATGAAGGTAGGGATTTCTCCTTTTCCTCCATGGAGCAATTGCCGAGGAAAATTCGTGGTCTGGTCTCTCTTGATAAAGTGGGCACGCCTTACCTTCGGATTTCTTAATTTTCCAGCATGTCTTTTTCTTTGTTTAGTGCTTTTTGTCTTGTAAGCTATTTCTTTTTCGAGGTCAGGCTCCTCCGTCCTCCCTCTTATAAGGGCAAGGCTGGTTGTCCTCCTCAAGTTTGTATTATTTTTTTAATCAATAAATTCCGCAGGGTGCCGCCCCTGTTTCCTTAAAAAAAAAAAAAAAGAACAACAATAAGAAGTAAATGATTAGCAGCTGATGCAGATCTTCTTCTTGTTGTTGTTGAGGACTTCGTTGATCAGTTAATGATCTCTTGAATGCACTGAGTATGATGACTTGATGTTGTTGAATAGATTCAGAGCATTTCATTTTCTTTAGTCTTCAATGGCAGTATTTATATCTGAGCATCCTTGAGACCATTAAGGAAGATGAAGTGAGAAACAACTTTATTAGGTTAAGTGCATTAAATGCCTGGAGCTGCTTTATTGACTTCATCTTCAATTGGGAATGATCAGGGTATGAAGAGGAGTAGGTGCAGCAACTAGCAGGTGGGCGACAAACAGAGTTTGCAGACCTGTAGTAGTTGGTACAGTCTGTTTGTGTTAGACTGTACACCTACTCTGCCATGTTCAGGAGGCAAAAGTTTTCTTCTTTCGGAAAAGCTGGAGAGGCGTGTCTTGGAAGTCAGGAGATGGTTGAAGATGGATTTAATTCAAATTCAAACCAAAGATAGTTGAATTAAATAATCCACTTGAGGTTGATATCCGGATGACCTGGACACGTCATGGTGTCCGAGTACAGACAAGGTCTGCCGGTGAAGGCTGCAGGTGAAGTCTACTGTTGAAGACTTCAACACCTTCTGTTGAAGTCTTCTGGCAAAACCTGTGAAGTCTAAAAACTATTCTAAAGGCAAAGTTATATACACAGTTGTCACGCTAACTGGTACGCAACTCATTTAGCCACTAAGTATAGAACCTAATGTAATGAATGAACAAATGCAAATTAAGATACATTGAGAAACAAAAGTGTCGGCCAATCAAGAACTGCTTTGATTTTACTCGGATCGACCGCTACTCCTTATGCTAAGATTACATGGCCTAAGTAGTCCACTTGAGAAACACCAAATTTGTACTTTTTTGTGTAAACAAATAATTGATTAGTTTGCAGTATCTTAAAAAACCGTGCGAAGGTATGAAATGTGTTCAACCCATGTTTTTGAATAGACAAGGATGTCATAAAAAAAACCAAAACAAATTGTCGGAGATATGGACAGAATAAATCATTCATCAGACTTTGGAAAGTCGCGGGTGCATTGGTAAGCCCAAACGACATCACCACAAACTTGCAATGGCCGTCATGAGTACGAAAATTCGTTTTGGATATGTCCTCATTAACTCGAATTTGGTGATACACGAATGTCAAGTCCAGTTTCGTAAAAAATTTTGCTCCAAAGAGTTCATCAAGGAGCTCATCGATCACTGGAATAGGAAATTTGTCTTTGATTGTGATGAGGTTCAAGGCATGGTAGCCCACATAAAATAGCCAGCTCCCATAAGTTTTCTTGCTAGTAGAACCGGAGATGAAAAGGGGTTGTGGCTGGGACGAATTAGCCCAATCTGAAGTAACTCACGCACCAATTTTTTCAATTGTTATTTTTTGGTAATATGGGTAGTTATATGGCCACATGCTTACAGGACACGTATGGGTTGTAGGGGAATACGATGGTCATGGGTTCGTCTCGGAGGAAGGCTGGTGGGTGTTTCAAAGATATCTAAAAATTCTGAGAGGAGATGGTTAATGTTTGATGAGGTAAACGGTGTTGTAAAGTGAGTTGTTGGTAATTTTTCTGTACTGGGCCAAGGCTTTGCAACCACTTTACATTTAGAACAAGCTGAAAAACTGTTACCGGAAGTACATCAAAATCAGCGGTGACTGGCGTACCTTGGATGTCAATGGTAAGTGCCCGACACAATCCCCCACATTCAATTCGGTCATCATTAGCAACGGTAACATGGAATGGTTGGTCCTGGCTGATGGGTAATCCATATTTAGTGACAATAGCTTGGTCAATGAAATTATGGGTGCTGCCCCCATCAATAAGAATGGTCACTGAAATATTTTTTAATTTTCCCTTAACCCGGATGGTGTGAGGATGAATGGTTCCTGAAATAGCATGGAAAGAAACTTTCGGCATTTTCTTGAGAGGTTCTGGCTCCACGGCTAGCTGGCATTTCCTCTTCGGCATTGTGAGGGCTGATTGAGAGCGGTTTTGGTTTGAGGGTTTCTTTTGGAGATGATTTTTTTCTTCAACTAAACAAGCTATCCCGATTGTATCAATAAGTGTCTTGGGTTGCTTGAGTTTGGCATCTAAACGAACTTCCTCTCGGAGGCTGGTAATGAAACACCCAACGAGGAAGCTTTCGGGAAGGCCATATACATGGTGCGACAAACGTTCAAAGGCTTCTTGGTATTCTGCCACGAAAGAGACTTGTCAGAGCCGTGTAAGTGCTTTGAAAGGATCTTCGTAATAAGTTAGCCCAAAACGAGTGAGCACTGCCTTTGTGAATTTACTCCAGTTTTGTGGTCCGCAGACTTTGGTGAACCAACGGTGCCACTGCAGGGAAATGCCTCCGAGGTTGAAGGAAGCTAGTTGCACATGCTGGTCTGGGCATATGAAGCAAAACTAGAAGTATTGCTCTTCTTTATAATAGGGGTGTAAGTGGTTCGGTTTGGTTTATGCCAAAACCACAAACCGAACCGCCTCCTAGTGGTTCCAAAAATCTCAAACCAAACCGAACCGAGTAAGACTTGGAACCGAACCGAACCGAACCGAACCACTCGGTTTGGTTTGGTTTGGTTCGGTTTTGTGGTTTATATAAATTATTTTTAATGAAATTATCCAACATTAAAAATAACAATGAAAATAAGATTTTAATTTGGAATTAACATCAAAATTAGAAAATAACCTACTAACAACAAATCATCATAACAAATTCTAAAATAAACACAAACAATGGAAGACATAATAGTTCTCCAACAATCAAGATTTTGTTTGGTTTAGTATCCGTGTGTATATATATATATATATATTATGAATAAATCAAAGGTTCAAAATAGTTAATAAATGTAATATAATATATATTATATAATAAATAAATAAAAATATATAGGGTGGTTTGGTTTGGTTCGGTTCGGTTTGGTTTGATACCAAAAACCGCAAACCGAACCGAACCGAACCGCATGGTTTTCCAATTTTTGAAACCGAAACCGAACCATCTTCGACCAAAACCGAACCAAACCGACTGGTTTGGTTTGGTTCGGTTCGATTCCGTGGTTCGGTGGTTCCGATTTACACCCCTACTTTATAAACCCAGCCGTTGGGATCTTCCCCATTAAACTTAGGGAAGTAATGCTTAAGACGATATTGGTGGGGGTTTGGTGCATGGGTAGTGACGGTATTGGAGGTTTCTCCTTGGTTGAAGGGGTTGATGTCAACCGGGGCATGCGAGGTTCGCAAGGATTGCAACTCAGTGAGGACCGTTTGTAAGGTTGCATTTATTTGATCGAAACTCGATTCGTGTCGGGCCAAAGCTTCGTTAACATATTCAACATTGGTTTGTTCCTGAGTGTCCATGACTGTAATGACTCTAATACCACTGATAAGAGTACGAGGATGGAAACAAAAGAGAAGAACTTGTGATTGTGACGGGAACATGGCTCTTTGGAAGACAAAGATACACTGCTATTAGGAAGCAAAGAATCAGAGAGATAGAAGGAAGAAATATAATATTATTTATGTAATATACCCTAAATTTGAATAAAAATATAGATTATATTATTAATATTATAAATTGTTTTAGGCTGACCTTAATATATTTTGGGTCTATTTTGTTTGGGCAGTAATCCCCAAAATTGGGCCATTAGTACTTTAATTTGTTTGGGCTTCTACCCGGTTAGTATGAGTCCTTTGGAATTGGCCTGACCCGTTAAACTCTTTTAAAGTTGATTAAGTTTGGTTACAGTACAAAAAAAATGAAAAATGAAGAGACACAATTTGGACGGGAGGTGTATCGGTAGAAGAAGAAACGATGGAGACAAACCGTGGGCAAAAGAACTGTCCCTCCTTAGAGATAAAAAGGGAAAGAAATGAAGGAAATCACTTTCCAAGCTAGGCATAGAGAAAGAGAGAGCCGAAAGTCGTGAGGAAATGTTACCGAGAAGACGAATGGGACAAGGACGATGAAAGAGGAAGAGAGAGCTCGTCAGCCAGACGCAAAACGAAATCGAGGTAAGCAATGCTCCTTCCGAAATCATAGTACATCATTTCGCCCTCTTTTTGTTTTGTTGATAAATTGAACTCCCGTATGAATTTCTTGGAGTAGAGAGGAAAGGGCAATGAACGAGTATATATGTATGGGTACGGGTGTTTGAAAAATCGAAGTTGAAAGTATGGAAGAAAGATAAAATTAAATCTCAAAGGTTGTCATCCTTGAATTCAGGAATTGGGAGATCGAATATGTAACTGGTTTGTAGGAAAAATCTATAAATCGGTTTTGTAACTAAATTCTTGAAATAAGTTTTGATGAGAGAAACTGATTCACAATGGCATGGACCAAATAGATTATAAATTAAAAAAAAGAACAGAGAATGAAGGGAATGTCGGCAGAATGAAAAAGAAAAAAATTGAAAGAAGAAGAAACAGAGAGAAAGTGACCTGGATGGCTGGAAGGAAAGAAAAAGAAAGGGAAAGGAAAAGGGAATGGTGTAGGGAGGTAGGAGGAAAGTAGTGGAAATAATATTATATATAGGTTTGAAAGTCAACTTTCTCAAACCACAAAAATAAGAAATCTGGGATAAATTTCGTGGCAGGTGGGTGATGAATATGTTTTTACAGATTCATCCCCAACTTTGAAGATATTTAATAAACACTTATACTTTCAGAAACTTACCATCGAGCTACAACAGTTAGAAATAGACCTTATATAATTTTAATAACGTTATATTTAAGGATTGATAATTATGTATTAAATTTTACAAGTTACTGGAAGGTCCCCAAATTTAGAATTTTATTTTGTATTATTATGATTTAGATTCGGCTAAGCGCGAGTAGCGATACGTTATGCTCGAGCTAATTTTTTCACAGCATCGCTAAGGTAAGGGATTATGCATCGTTTAGGTTATTTGAATTATTTGTTCCAAATTATTAGGCTTCGCTATTTCTTGGGCATTTATCTTTCTTTGAAAAGCGTGTGCCAACCTTTGGTTGGTATTTAAATTTGAAATCTCGTCGTGTCCGTTATTTCGTTATTCTTAAATTGTGAATTACTTTATGAATCTCACAAAATTGTTTAAACTTGATGTGTGATATTTTATCCGGTTATCATTTGTATTTGAGTTTGTTGAAATTGCAATTATTTTTGAAAAAACTCCGTTATGATCACTAACACAACTAGAATGACCATTTGGCATGTTAAGGCGACACACACCATAGGAACTATGGTGGGGTAATCCGAATGTACTATTTTGCTTTTGACCCCTTTAGGGTACTTTGATGTTTGAGGTTCTTTGAGCCACCTTTTGTTTGGTCTAAAATGACCGCATGTGATCATAATACCCTCCGTAGTACTCAATATTTATTTGATTTATTAAAATTTGTTTCTCTATAAATGTGTATTTAGTGTTGTGGATTTCGAAAAATATTTCCTTTTGACGTCTCCATTTTTTGACACTATATATTGTTTGACTTACTTCCTCGTCAACTCCTCCTTAGAAACCGGAGATGTTGTATATGAACTTACTTGGCTTTGTTCGCTCACTCTTTTCCTCTC
>JABEVN020000615.1:0-29560 GCA_013146195.2 Codonopsis lanceolata | reverse complement strand
AGGTGTGTTTTGCCTAAAAACAATAATACTCCCTCCGTTTTTAAATTATTTTCCTTTTTGACCCGGTCCAGTGTTAAAAAAATAATTGAGTGTATTATAAATATTGGTAAAATATGTTGTTTCCTTTAATGCCTTTGAGCATGTGGTCATAATTAAAGTAGATGAAAGGGTAAAATGGTAAAAGTGTTTTCCTAAAGGCGAAAATTTTGAAAGATGAAATTATTTTAGAATTAAAAAAAGGAAAATGATAATTTGAAAGCGAAGAGAGTAATTTATTCTTATAGTTGTAACTTTTATAATAATGTATATTTTCCAAGAATACATATTTTAAAGTAAGATCATCAAAAAGGACAAAAAGATGAGTGGGGCTATTTGCACAATATTTTTTAAAACTTGCAAATTAATATCAGAAAAGTAATTTTTCGATTCAATTCAAGCGTTTTCAATCTAATAGGTTTTTATTTCAAAATAAGTGTTGTTTTAAGTTTTCAATGCATGATTTACTAAATTTACCTTTATCTTCTCTTAAGTCCAAAAAATTTATCATGTTATCATTAAATATATTATCTTCTCTCAATTGTTATCTCCTTCTGATTTACTTTTTTAAGAGCATCTCTAATATGATAAATTCTTATATTTTTTTTTAGTTGAGTCTCACTGTCATCTACATATTTTTATCTTCTTACTCACTTAAAAATATATATTTTCATTGTATAATCTTCTTACACATCTTCTTACACAAAAAAATATTAAATTTAACATCATATCATATAATAAATACAAAACCCTCCCCCCACGCACCCCCCACACACCAAAAGTGCGGCCCCCCTCCCCACACTCCGAGCCCTCACATTCAAACATGCTCCATTCCCCAATGTCAACTTCCTATTTAGGAAGTAAAATCTCTCTCTCTCTCTCTCTCTCTCTCTCTCTCTCTCCTAGTTGAATTAAACTCTCTCCTAGGTGGCCACTACACACTTCTCAATGTAATAAGAAGTTGGGTTTTATCAAATTGGTGATGCTCTAACTATTCAAGCACAAGAAACGAGGGTATCTTATTAGAGTTGGTTTGATAATTGGATGGGTCGGGTCGAGTTAAGATGAGTAACTGATCGAAACCATTAGATATCGAATATCAAATTGATCGGATTGAATCGGATCAAGTTATAATGAGTAACTAATTACAACTGGTCGCCCCATCTTAACCTGAATTTTTTTAAAAAAATCATATATTTATAGAGTAAAAACTGATGGGTCAAAACGGATAACGGGTTCTACCTCCTTTAACTCAACCCAACCCGTTAATATTTTTAAGTTGAAACGGGTTATCCGTTTTGACCCAAAAATGTTAACGGGTTTGATTAGATCATATAATTTTCAGGTCGGATTGAATGGGTTAGCGGGTTCCGAATTGTAATTGTCATGCCTAAATAAGAGTATGGTCAACCTTTATAATTTTTTAATATGTAAGCATTATTGCAAAACAACATTTATTTTAAAGGGAGCATATATTATCCACACTAGGCACTTATATTATGTGTTTAACATCACGATAATTATGATCCGATTTTGAATTTGTGTTTGTGATAATTGAAGAAAGCGTAAGGACTCGTTTGGTGCATCGTTTTTAAAACATAATTTTTTTCCTTGTAAACACGTTTGAAAAACTATTTTAAAACACTATTTTCATAAACAGAGTAGTTATAAACGAATCATATTTTTAAAACGCTACATTGAAACATTTTAAAAGATAAAATGTTGCATTTTTTATCAATATTTTGACTAAAACGCTCCACCAAACAAGCAGCGAGAGACAAAAAAAACTCGGTGAGGAAAAGAGAGTAAAAGTTCGAAATCACAACAAAAGTTACTTGATTACAACGTAGCGTTTTCATTCTAATTGGTATCATTGTCCAAAAAGGATTTTCTGCAATTTACAATTTGTCCAAATATATATATATATAATGATCCAGTCATCCTAACACATCAATTTCTCATCTAAAATCATTAGCTAAAAAAAAACTCTAATCTAAATCCATGCACTTGAAGATGAAATATTTCTCATGTTTATATGCCTCCAATTTTGACCGATTGATTGGTAATCACGGGACATAAATGGTCATTTGGTTTCCCTTCACATGTATATTTAAAAATTTTAAACAATATAATTTGTAACAACTCATCTTACATAAACTCACATTGAGCTCCTACAAAACTCATATAAAACAGTTTGTCCTCCAAAACTCACCTATTTTGCAAGAAATTTACTTAAACACTGATAAATCAACAAGAATTGCAACAAATTAATGTCACCCTCATTTGATTCAGTTATAATTTCAATCAGTATGCAAAGGTAGTATCTTATGAGCTACTTCCTTCGTTCTGTGCAAAGAGTCCACTATTCAATTTTGAGATGTTTCACTTAAACAATCTACTTTCAAAAATTAAAGCATAAAAGTGCTACTTCATCCGTTTCAAAATTATCGTTTGGGTTAACTTGACACACAATTTAAGAAAACATATTTGATTGAATTATTAATATTTGAATAGAGTGTGATTTCCTTTAAAGCTCATGAATATGTGACCCAAAATTAAAATAAGAAGAAAAAGTAAGGGAAAAGTGGTAAAAATGATGTACTAAAAATGAAACTTTCAAAGAAGATAATTATTTTGGGACGAACTAAAAAGGAAAGTAAGACAATAATTTTAGGACGGGGAGAGTATTTTATTATTAAAAAGCTACTAAAAATGTTATTTTCTTAAAAAGTTTGACTTTCGAACGGAGACTCTTTGCCCGGACCGAAGAGAGTATTTTTTTTCCTTTTCCATAATTAATGAAGTTTTTTCCTTTCCAATATGCTAGCAAAGCATGTCATGATTGGTCAACAAATGAAACCAAAAATAAGTTAGTAATGTCGTATAAACTCTCAAGTCAAAATATATGCACTATAGCAGTCAACGACTCAACATACAAATTTGAAACTTTTACGTGAATTTCAATTTCTCTCAATATGTTAAAACAAAGCAATTTAAACAATAACAAAAATATCTTGAATAATGAATTAATATTTGATGCGTCCAAGAAATCTGGACACACTAGACAAGCCCAATCCGAACACCTGGCTTTCAACGTGTCCTTGAATCCTCAAAACTCAACTCTGCAATGTGAATGAACAAACGTAAACTAGGCAGGGGCACTCCCTGCAAAGGCCCTCCGGCGTATGAATTAGTACAAGAGAGTCAATAATTCAGCAGAGTTTAAGCAAGAGAATAAGATTGCGCATACCTCTCTTCACATTTTGCCCGGTTTTTATATCTACCGGAAGGCATAATTGTCAATAACTGCTATTAACTGTCCATGATTGCTATTAACTGCCCATGATTGCTATTAACTGCTCATAAATAACCATGGCCCTCAATGGCGGACGTAATAACTAACCCATTAATGAAAATGTCTCAACTGGAGAATTTCTCGGACATAACCGTCCTCAACTTTGATAAGCACTCTTGCTCGAAGGTAATTGTTCCCGACTAATGTCAACTCTTTCACGGACGAGCATAATAAGTCATGCTCGCTCCTCATCTTTACTCGCTGGTTAAGCCCCCACTGTGTGCGGGTATCTTAACACAACTCAACACTTTGCTCGCCTACTCGGATGTCATTGATTTGCTTTGCATGTGGTCTTTAACTTGGGCCTATTGGGCCAGGTAGCTCAGTAGCCCCCTACTCCTTGTTTCACCGAGTATTCATGCTCGTGACGAGGAGAAGCTCAAGAAATTCGAAAAATACTTTCTAGGATCATTAAACCCTACCTTCCGAATAATTTTGAAACCAACACCTAGACGCACGATTGCCCATAAACTCTTTTAGGAATCTGTGCCCAAGGAAATTGGGCCGCCAGCCGTCAACCTACGAAAAGACAGGCTCGCTTTTCCACAACGCATTAAATGCTACGCCGCCACTTCGGCTTCGGTTACTGAACCTCAATGATGAAACATTTATTAACCGGCGGTTTCCTTTAAAAGGCAAGAAGCCCCTTCCATTCCAAACTTTCTCACTCCCAAATTCTCACAATTTCGCAAAAAGAAACCGATCCTCCCATCACAGCTCTTGGGCTCAAACCAAATCTTCATCTGCTCCAGAAACTTCGAACACTCTTACACAGGTATTCTTCTTTCATTTTTGCTGTTTATTTTGTTTTGATTTGTGTCTTCATCTGGTTTAACTGTCGAATACAAAATCTCAATGCCCCCATTTCTTTATCAAAACTTTTTTTTGAATTTCATGCCTTTGATGCTTTCACACCCAAACTCCTACCACCACCAAAACTACCTCTACTCAGAAATCGAGGAAACGTTAACCGGTGCCCCGTTCATTGGTTTATGGATGAACCCTAGCTTGCCACGGGTTTTCAATTATTTTCCCTTTTTTCCCCCAAGCAGGGTTTAACCCGTGTTCCTCGATTACTGTAGGATGTCTTCTGACGGTAGAACACCCTCCGAGATCGAAGGTCGAGCATACGACCATGGAGCTCCTCAAGAACAGGAAAAATCCTCTGCCTCCCCATCTAGCTCGGAAGCAACTGAGCGAGAGGTGCCCCCACTTGTTCGACGGAGGCCTTCCCGAACACTCCCTCGCAATATCGAGCAAGCTACCGAAAGTCCCCCGAATTTTAACAGACCAACCGACCAAGACCAAGGAAAGCAAATTGCCTCGTCTAGCACACCCTTTATTTCTTGGGACGACTTAAACAGCGAGGATGAGGTATCAACCTGGTTTTATTCCTTAGGTATGGACCCAAAAAATTATCGAGTTAGGGCCTTCGACCTGGACATAGATGAAACCGGTCACAACTTTCAAGGAGACCGAATGGTCTTCTATTTTGATTTCTTCTTGGTCGGTCTCCGTTTACCTTTAGATCCCTTCTTCGCTGAATTCCTCATAGTGAACAATGCCCTTCCTTGTAACCTAACCTTAACCACAGTTAGGTTTTTAATTTCTTATATCGTAGCCTGTAGACTTCTCAGTTTTGAGCCAAGTATGGAACTCTTCAAAAATTCTTTCTTTTTTCCATTGACAAGAAAACCGGGCGCATCTCTGGTCGCTCGAACCCAAATTACTTTAAACTTCTTTCAGAGAACCCAAACAAGGTGGATGCTTGGGACTCAAAACCCTTACTAGTAGAATCTCGCGTAGGCTGGCCTTTTGCTCCCTACCTCAACAACCTAGCCATTGCCAAATATGATAAGCAAGCCTTCCGAACAGGAGAACCACAGCTCGCTAGAGCTTTCAGAAAGCTCCTCGGGGTAAAAGACGGAAAACAGGGACAAGATTGGGTCTTAGATTGGACTACCTTAACCTCCGACCTCCCCACTTTACGCCGAGCTGCAATTTTGAACTGGCCAGTACAAGGCTGCGAACCACAAACCATCCTGGATCCCGAGTACCCCATCCTTTTGGGGAAAGCGTCACGGTGGAAATTTTCCAAGTGAATGTCCGAGATGCCTTCAACTCGGAAGAAACTGCACCCCTGCCTTCTCCCTATCTGGTTTGCTCAACTTTCTCCTTTATCTTACTGTCACTGATCCCTGCTTTATCTTATAGCGAAGTTACTTTATTTCACAGACATGAGGTAAATGGAGGATTCGAACCGCTTTTTACAAGCCATGCGAAGAGGATCTGTAAGCAGGAATACCCAAATGGCTGGACAACCACAAGCTCGACTCCCAACAGTCCCAGCCACCAACACTGGGCGAGGAAATAACCGGGTTAACCAGCCAAGCCAAGCAGCAGCTGCTTCTCACACACCAACAACCAATCCCTGTACTATCTCAACCTCAGCAACAACAACCGCAACAACAAACACGGCAACAACAACAACCACAGCAGCAACAACCTCAACAGCAACAAAAAAGGCCTCTTCCACCTTCCCCCCTGAAAGAAGGACTCGATCGAGGACTGATCAAAGTGATCCTGCTGAAGCCTCTAGCTCTCGAGCTCCCATCTGGCAGAGAGAAAACTTCGATATGCCGGAAAGTCGCGAGCTAGCGACCAAACTTATTGCTGAAATTGGTGTCGTTCCCGATCTAGCAAACATTAACACCAACAAAAGAGGTGGTCATGCTGCTAGCATCGGGTTGGGTATGGTAAAAAGACTTAGGCATACCGGCATCAGGCGAAGAAGCACCGAACTTCGCAAGTGCGGTCCTGGTCGGGGAAATTGGGATGTGCATGACTGAGGTAACCCGTTTCACCCCTTACTACCAATTGAGCCTTTCTCTTTCACTTCTAACTTGGTTTGTTTTTCATTTCCAGATGGCCACCAAGACTGAACTTCTTTTTGATCGCCTTATCGACAATGTCAAAACTTCCAAAGCGCGAGAAAAATGCCTTGGAGGAACAAGTCAACTCGCTACGGGCCGAGTTGAAAGAAAATGAAGAGAGCTTGACTTCCAAAGTCACCGAAATCTCCAAACTGGAAGAGGAAAAGAGGATCCTTGATGCCCACCTCACCTTCTCAAAGAAATCCGAGAGTCGCTCTCTCAACAATATTACCCAGGTGAGGAAAGATCTGCGAGAAGCAACCAATGAGCTGGAAAAGGTGAAGAAAGATGCCACGGCCAGGGAGAACAAATTGAAGACTGAGTTGGTACAAGCCCGTGTCCAAAAAGAAAATCTCATCACCGAATATAAGAATTCTGAGGACTTTGCTGCTGCCGTTGAAGAGGAAGCCTATCCTTTTTTCCTGCAGGGGGTCAACCACATTCTGCGACAACTGGCTTGTAGCGGGCTCGAAATTAGGCCGAGCGACTTGCAACTGGGGCACTAATACTCCCTTTTGTCTTTGAAGCTTCGCCCGGGACATGCCTTAGTCCCGTATTCTGTAGACGAACTCACCTCCTTGGCCGAGCTGGACACCAACAAAGGGCTAGATACTTGGACCCCTCCCCCCACTGCGGAAGTTACTGTCAGCGAATTGATGGCCCAGATATGGTCGAGCAGAAATCCTGGAAACCAGAACTCACCTCTCCCATCTCCCAGAATCAACAATGAAGCAACCAACCAGGAAGCCGCGAATGAAGATCCGACCAACCAAACTAGCACCAATCCTTCTCCAACTCTCGCTGATCCAATCCTGCTTGATGAACCCTAAACAACTTTCGAACTGCGTGCTCTAAGCCCCAAAACAATTGACATTTTCATTTTATCGTCTGTAATATTTTTACTTCATTTGCTTTTGTTAACTGAATAGTTTTCTCGATGCATGCTTTTAAATTTGAAGAACTGCTTTTGCACATCTAATTCCTTCCTGAATAAAGATACTTCTTATCCGAGCAAAGAAGAAAACGAACTCCATTTACGAACATAAAACACTATATTCGTAAATGGAGAATGATCAAGCAAAATAAAATACTACCCCTCAAACCAACTCTCTTATCGAGCATAAAGCCCTTTATGCTCGAAGAAGAAAGATTATTGAGGAAAAACATCACCTCCTCAAACCAACTTTCCCTTCGAGCACAAAGCCCTTTATGCTCGAAGAAGGAAAGTTATCGAGGAAAAACACCTCCCCTCAGACCAACTTTCCCTTCGAGCACAAAGCCCTTTATGCTCGAAGAGGGAAGTTTCTGAGGAAAAATTCAACTCAAGCAATCAAAAACTTAGAAAGCCCAATTAAGCTTTACTATAATTATTTTTCATCGGATAGAAAAGCACATAAGCACATACTACTAATATCGATCACCAGTAATATTTCTTTAAATGATCTGCGTGCCACGGATGTTTTAGCTCGTCACCACCTGTCCTCGTCGCAACATATAAGTACCTTCCTTGACGACCCTCGAAATCGAAAAGGACCTTCCGGTTGGTGACAACTTTCCCCACTCGGCTCGATGGACCCGTTGCCTCAATCTTACGGAGGATCCAATCCCCCACAGCAAATGATCGACCACGAACTCTCTTATCGTGGTGAGCCTTTGCTCGTTGCTTATAGTTGGCCATTCTCATCTTGGCCTCCAATCGTTTTTCTTCCAATAAATCCAAATCGGATGCTCGAGCTGTGTTATTAGACTCAACATTGTAGTTTAAGACCCTATGAGTAGGCAAGTACATCTCCACTGGAGCCATAACATCAGACCCATAAGCTAAAGAAAAAGCGGTCTCTCCTGTTGGTCCCCTCACTGTTGTTCTAACTGCCCACAAGGCTGAAGGCAGCTCGTCTACCCATCTTCCAGCTTTTTCTTCCAAATTCCTCTTCAAAACATGCAAGATTTGTTTGTTCGCAGCTTCAGCCTGCCCATTGCCTTGTGGATATGCCACAGATGATTGCCAATGTTTTACCCTCATCTGCTCGCACGCCTTGGTAAACTTTTCCGAAAACTGTGTCCCATGATCAGACACAATTGCTCGCGAGACTCCAAAACGGCACCATATGTGCTCGTGTACAAAGTCGATAACATTTAGCTCACTTATGGTTGCCAATGGCTTCGCTTCCACCCATTTCGTAAAGTAATCTACAGCGACTACTGCATACTTAAATTTCGAGCGAGCAACGGGAAAAGGACCAATCAAATCTATTCCCCACATATCAAACGGCCACGATGCTATAACAGGGGTCTGCTCGGTGGATGGCAGACGTGGAATGTCCGCATAACGCTGACACTTGTCACATCGGCGAACATACGTCTCGGCGTTTCGTCGCAATGTTATCCAGTAAAATCCGGCTGCTAACACTTTCTCGGCCAACGATCGCTGACCAGGGTGACCTCCACACTTGCCTTCATGCACTTCGCCCAAGATTCCTTCTGTCATCTCTGGTCAAACACACCTCAATAATGGTCGAGTGTAAGATCTTCGATACAAAATGTTATCCAAAACGAGATAGCGACATGATCGTTTCTGGATGGTTCTCGCTTCCTTTTTGTCTTCAGGTAACACCCCTTGCTCGATATAGGCCTGAAGATCGTCTATCCAACATTTTGTAGTCGGCTCAATATCCATGATCATCTCCTTCTCAATGACAAGAACCTCCAAATGCTCGATCATGACTCCAGGATGTAATGATTGAATTTCATCCTCCGCCATCTTTGACAAATAATCTGCTCGCATGTTATCTTCCCGAGCAATTCTCACTAACTCCCAGTAATCGAAATCCTTTAAAACTTCCTTTACCAGCGCACAATAATGGACCAGGATCGGATGATGTACTGCATAATCGCCCTTAACTTGGTTGACCACCAACTGAGAATCACAGTATACCACCAGTGCACGCACTCCAATGTCTTGCGCGAGCTCGAGCCCAGCAATCAACGCTTCGTACTCGGCCTGGTTGTTGGAAGCTGGGAATTTGAAGCGCAGTGCCTTCTCAAAATCTACATCTTGTTCTGGTGGAACTAACACTAAACCAGCACCACTCCCAAACCGACTAGCTGAACCATCAACATGAAGCTCCCAACAATATTCCGGCCTCGGCTTTGGACTTACACTGCTCGCCGTCGTTGTTTTACCCACAATTTCTTCCTCCTCGCCAGAATCCTTAAAACTTGTCTCAGCCACAAAATCCGCTAAAGCTTGCGCCTTGATAGCTCGCCGAGGCTGATAGTCAATGTCAAACTCAGTTAATTCGATCGACCACGTAAGTAGACGACCAGAAGTATCTGGTTTATGCAAAATCTTTCTCAAAGGCAAATCCGTGTACACAACAATCGAGTGAGCAGAAAAATAAGCTCGAAGTTTCCAAGCAGCAACAACAAGCGAGTAAGCCAATTTCTCAGCATTAAAATATCTTCCCTCTACATCAGTGAGGGCCTTTGAAACATAATAGGCAGGCTTTTGTACATTATATTCCTCCCTAACCAAAACCTAAATACCGCTGCGCTAAATAAACAAATAATTTTTCACCAAAAACCGGGCTACTCAACAAGGGTGGACTTCCCAAATACTTCACCAATTCTTCAAAAGCTTTCTGGCATTCAGGAGTCCATTCAAACCCTTTATTACCTCGAAGAACCTTGAAAAAGGGCAAGCACCGCTCTGCCGACCTCGAGATGAACCTTCCTAAAGCAATCACCCTGCCATTAAGCCTCTGCACATCCTTAATGCAGCGAGGAAGCTTCATAGTGACCAACTAACGAAACCAACTGATGCGTCCTAGATATCGGGACACACTAGATAAGCCCAATCCGAACACCTGGCTTTCAACGTGCTCTTGAATCCTCAAAGCCCAACTCTGCAATGTGAATGAACAAACATAAACTAGGCAGGGGCACTTCCTGCAAAGGCCCTCCGGCGTATGAATTAGTACAAGAGAGTCAATAATTCAGCAAAGTTTAGGCGAGAGAATAAGATTGCGCATACCTCTCTTCACATGTTGCCCAGCTTTTATATCTACCGGAAGGCATAACTGTCAATAACTGCTATTAACTGCCCATGATTGCTATTAACTGCCCATGATTAACCATGACCCTCAATGGCGGGCGTAATAACTAACCCATTAATGAAAATGTCTCAACTGGAGAACTTCCCGGACATAACCGTCCTCAATTTTAATAAGCACTCTTGCTCGGACGTAACTGTTTCCCGACTAATGTCAACTCTTTCACGGACGAGCATAATAAGTCATGCTCGCACCTCAGCTTTGCCCGCTGGTTAAGCCCCCACTGTATGCGGGTATCTTAACACAACTCAACACCTTGCTCGCCTGCTCGGATGTCGTTGATTTGCCTTGCATGTGGTCCTTAACTTGGGCCTATTGGGCCGGGTAGCTCAGTAATTTTTTTTATTATTTTGCTAACCTCAGTTTAAATTGTTTTGTTTTACTGACTCTGTAACTATTATTTTTGTTCTATCAAATATTTTTATTTTACTAACGTGTTTTTGTTTTACATAACTATTTTAAAGAATTTTTTATAAAATTTTGTCCGTAAATTATTTTTATAATTTTAGTAACCTCTGTTTAAATTATTTTGTTTTATTGACTTCGTAACTATTATTTTTGTTCCATAAAATATTTCTGTTTAACTAATGTATTTTTGTTTTACATAGCTATTTTTAAGAATTTGTTTTAAACTTTTGTTCCATAAATTATTTTTATTATTTTAGTAACCTCAATTTAAATTGTTTTTGTTTTTATTGACTTTGTAACTATTATTTGTGTTCTATCAAATATTTTTATTGTACTAACGTATTTTTGTTTTACATATATATTTTTATGAATTTGTTTTAGACTTTTGTTCCATAAATTATTTTATTTTACTAACCTCCGCATTAAATTATTTTTCTTTTGTTGATTCTATAACTTTTATTTTTATAGTGACTTGTTCCATAAATTATTTTTATTTTACTAACCTCTTATATATTTGTTTTCTTGACTCCTGAACTATTATTTTTGTTTTAGTTACTATTTTTTATGTTTAAAGAGAAAAAACTATTTAAACATAATTAATAGAGAGAAGATTGTGGTGATGAGAGAGAAAATAAGGAGTAGACGGGAGAGAGAAAGAGAAATACAATCGGAGAAGATAGAAGAGAGAAATAGTGAAATTGTATATCAAAAGTCAAAAATTTAAAAGTGAGATTTTGGAGGAAGAAATCTACCCTTACTATTATAGTATTATATATATAGATGTCATGCTTTCCTTGTTTTGTTTGTCCTAAAATAATTATCTATTTCTAAATTATTTTTTGTTAGAAAAATACATTTATAATTTTATCCTTACTTTTGATATGCACAAGGATGTCCAAGAAAACTACAGTTATACAAATAATTATGCTATAATCAATCAATTTTTTGTTAATTTGTGTGCACACCCAAAGCCAACAATTATTTAGAAAAGGAGACAGTATAATTTTTAAACTTTGTATTGTAATAAAATATTATTAAATTTGTGCTCTTATTAAATTTTCTCTCTCTTTCTCTCTCTCTATATATATCTATATGATAATATTGTTGGTAGGAAAGTCGTTTGAACTACTAGTTGCTTTAAGGCTCTTCCAAGTTCCAAGCAACTCTAGAAATATCCAAAGATAGGTACAATAAGGTCAAACTTGTAACTTCTTAGAGGTAGCTCAAACTTTCCGGCTACAGTCTAGTAGTCTACAAGGTTGCATAATAATGCTATCAAAAATAAAATTAGCTTTTAGAGCATTCCTATAGTAGGTTTTTCATCTTCTTTTTTATAAAGAAGAGTGATAATATGACCATTAAGGAGAGAAGGTTAGCTAATTAGGAGAGAGATAGAGTTTTTTCTTCTTAAATATGAAGAAATAAAAAAATCTTCCTATAAGAAAATAAAAATATACAGGCAGCTGTGGGACCTAATTAAGAAGATGTATAGGAAGATTACACAATATGAATGCTCTTATAACAATGTATATTTATTAATTTATGTTAGGGTAATGCTAGGACCATTCTAATAGCATTCAATTTTGGGTACCAATTGATGTAGCATCTTATGTGTCATATTGTTAACATAATTTTTTAACTTATAGTGGAGCCCATAAAATGCCAAACAAGATGACACGTTAGAAACCACATTATTCGATGCACAAATTTAAGTGTTCATTGAGCTGACTCTATCATTACTCTTTATGTTAACATTCTTTTGGAGGCTCGTTTCGTTTGTGTCTAAAATCCAATTTCAGAAAAATAAATTAATAAATGAGGCACAATTTTTTTAGTACACCTTATTCCAATGACATATGATCTTTCACATATTTCCTTTTATTTTCATTTCAGATATTGTTTTTATCATTTCAGTCCAATCGTAAACACCCTGGTAGTAAGGTTTTAACTCGACCTCACTCATTTCCAAATGAATCGTCGTGGGCAAAAAAAATCAAAATTTGTTAGTCACATTCCACATTAAATTACTCTAATGCCCTTAAAGTTTTTCTTGACGGTGTCAAATAAATAAATTACTCTTCTTTTCTCATTTCACAATTAGTAAAAATATTATAAACAATTTACTCAAAGAATTAGTGCGAATTGAGGTTGCCAACTAGCTTATGAACTTGTCGACCCGAGCTCAAGGCATGAACTTTTCTATAAATCATATACCTCGTCTAAAATTGAAATTTTAAACTCGATAACTAGATAATTCCTCCGTTTTGGATTTTCAAGTAAAGAGTCTTCGTTTCAAAGTTATTTTTTAAAAAAATGATATTTTTAGTAATTCTTTAGTAATAAAATATCATTTTTATACCTTAAATTTAAAAAATTAAATCTTTTAGTGAAATATCTCAAATAAAATACACTAACTTGTCACGTATTGAGCTCACTAAGATCCTAACTTGCGTTTTTTTGTTAATGTTGTTTTTGAGAGAAAAGTTAAAGATGTTTTAAAATTTTGTAAGAAGAAATTTTCAAAACGATCACAACTCGTGCATGCTTACAAGAAACAAAAAGCAAAAAGGCAATTCCACCTCAAAGTATTAAAATCAAATTAAAATAGAAATTTCGAAGATAAAAAGTCTATAAGCTTTACTTTTTCTAGCAGCAACAAAAAGCAGCCAGCCAGGTTGATTTTCTGTTGAATGATTGTAAAGCAACACTAATATTAAGAAGAAAAAAAAGATGAGATTTTATTGTTATTTTTATTTTAACTTATTTAAGGTCCTAACCAGTGGTGACAAACGTACGAGATGGGTGTATAAGGGCGGCTTTAAAAGAGTGAATAAGTGAATGTTTAATTGATAACACAGATTGATGCGCCCAGCCCAAACCTGGTCATGGACAAAACACGTGCCATCCTCACGTGTCGGTCACAAGCACAAACATTACAAGGCCCATAGGCCCAGCGAGCATGAGTTGAGCGGCATCTAGTAGCGAGCATGATATTCCCGATCCAACCTGGTCGGGCACAGGTCCAGCCTGTCCGACCAGGGCCTTGCCCGGGTGCTATATCCGGACCAATACATCATCTGTTATGTAGACGGGCAGGGCCATGCCCGCCCAGTCCAAATCGAGCAGAAGACACCAGTAGCTTGTCTGCCAAGACATGGCCAGCAGTTACCTTACGTAGGTAGGACACTTGCCTTATCTATTCCTGATATCACGCGGCCAGCCGCACATCATCACGAAATCCAGAGTTTCACTCCTTGTTGAATAGGATGACTAACGAAACCAAATCCTACTCGGATTCACCCACAAAAGGGCCAATAAATACCCCTCCACCAGCCATAACAAGGTACATGATCTCATACATTCTGCCTCTTCCTTGAGTTCTGGTATTCTGTTCTCACACACGATACTTACTCTCACGCCGGAGGGGTTTCGCCACTCAGGTTTTCTTTGCTCTCAGTCAGGTTCAAGGAAGCAGATTCAAGCTCAGATATCCTACCCACAGAACAAGCGATCCAAGCTGAGGATTTTGCTACATCACAGATATAAATGAGTTTGAACGCTCATTCACCCATTTACATAAAATTATTAAATTATGATTACGTTTCAATACTTAATTTTCCATGATTTTCTAAATTATATGTTGATTGCCAATCACATATAAAATGAATTTTTTTTTCTTTTTTTTTAAACATTTTCTCCATTACACGTTGACTGCCAAGTGCCAAGTCACATATGAAAGAAATGGAAATGTAAGGGAAAAATTACTAGTCAAGATTTAGGAAGAAACCATTTTGATAGACTGCATAACATTTTAGAAAAAATAATAATTATTAACGTATCCTTATCCAGTTTAAAAATTTATATTAAAAATATTTAAAACTTTAAAATGAGACCAACGGACAATTCCTCTAAAATTTTCACTTGTGCATGTGCATGTGCATTTGCCATTTGCAAATAGTATCTAGGTTTGGCCAGAACGATGGGCACCCACATAAGCCTATTTTGTTCCCAACAAATAGTGAGCTAAGATGCTCTCCTCCATAATATATATCCCACCACTAAAAGGATGACCATACACTTTGGTAAACTTTTCAATCATTGAAATATAGCATTAATACTGTTTGTTTCCTCCTGCCATGTTGATTTTGCTTATGCTTTATCTAGATGGAGGCTAATATTACAATTTCAATGCTTTTCTAATCTTTTTTTTTTATTTTTTATTTTTAGATATTTCTTCTAAAGAAGCATGAAAAAGAATCGAACCTAAAATATCACAATTTTTAAAGTCTCAACTCTACCACTAGGGCACAACTTATGATTAATGTTTTTCTAACCTTATTCTTGGTTACTCAAAAATAAGTTAAAAATTATTTAAAACTATTACTCTCAAAGAAAATAATCAAAATATAAATAAAATTTTCTTGAATGTGATACTTTCTCTCTCTATATTCCAACCAAAAAATCTATTATTCTATTTTGTAATGTTTCATAAAAAAAAATCATTTTCAAAAATATTATATTTCCACTTTATAATTATGATTTACTTCAATTACATTGATAAATTCCGTAATTATTACTCCATCTGTTCCGACCAAAGAACCAACTATTCTCATTTTGAGATATTTCACTTAAAAAGTTAACTTTTAAAAATTAAGGTGTAAAAATATCATTTTATTATTAATGGACTACTAAAAGTGTCATTTTCTTTAAAAAAATTGACTTTTAAAGAAGAACTTTTTACTCAAAATGGAGAGACATATTTGTTTCACATTATAATATATAACATCACTTAGGACATCTAAAGCAGAGACCAAAATGGTTGTGACAGATATTACTTCAATTCCTTGCCAAAGAGTAGGGGTGAGCTTGGTCCGGTTCGGTCTAGTTTTTTGGAAAATTTAGAATAAGAACCAACCCAATATGTATGAGAACCAAAACATTGGTCCAGTCCAGAACCAATCAAAGATGTAGGAGAACCAGGACCGGACCAATATTATGATTTTTTACTTTTTAACTGTTTAATACAAATATATAATAAAAATTTTAAGACCGAAACTTCATAAAAATTTTAAAAACATTCGATAAAAGTACATTCAACAATTAAAAATGTCGAACTCATAAACTCATAGCATAACAAACCAGTGGAAAAAAAATAATAAAAGAGTACCAACTAAAAAGTAGAACAAAGAAAGTATTATGAATTAGTATATATAGTAGCCCAGGCATGGTAGGCACAAGTATGAGTCTCGGGTTCGATCTCTCCCCCCTTAGGAGGAAAAAAAAAAGAATTAGTATATATATATATATATATATAATAATAATAATAAATAAACAATATATTAGATCGGTTCGATTCGGTTCTGTGTTTTTTTAGTTTGAGAACCCAGACCAACCCAAATATCCGATTTTATGAAAATTCAGATTCAAGACCAAACCAAAATATTAGTCCGATTCAATTTTGATTGGTTCGGTCCAATTTTGAAAAAATCTTACGCACCCTACCAAAGAGTTTATATTTGATTTCTACCGCGGCAAGGTGCATGAAAGAAGAGAGAAACAATAGTTTAAGAACATGAAAGAATAACTTCTGTTTCTCCATCGATTATTTACTTTTCTATTCCAATATAATAAATAAATAAATAAATAAATATAAATAAATAAATATCACCACATAAAGTACATTGATTGAGAAAATTACTTTTTGAGATTGGAAGATATTAGATATGGGTAAAGGAAAGGAAGAAAGGGATGCCAATCATTTCGAGGATAAGAAAAGCTTACGTATTTGCATGCATCATATTGCGTGTCTAATAGCGATGTATTGCGCCATTAAAGTGCTTGATTGAGCTATTTTTTTTTTAAATTTTTTTTTAACATTGATTCTTTTTCATTAATTCCAAGCTACTTCTCGGATGTCATGATAAAGGCATGGGGGTTGCATTTATTTGTTTTTGAAAAATCAAACCAAAAATAAAAAAGAAAAAGAATTGAACCTTTACTTTTATATGATCTCGCCATTACTAAAATAATACGTGGACATATTTATTCGGACGGTCTGAAAGTGTAAATGTATTAACGTTTAATTACTCTTAAACTACTTTTAAATGTAAACTGCACTAGTATTCCAAGATCCGACACATGTCACAATTGACATATACATAATTATTACATTAATTCTAGGAATCCTTGACACATGCCACTTGGACTTTGATCATTCTCCCTTCGTTCCTAAATAATCGTTCTAGTTGATCTGACGTACAGTTTTTAAAAAAATAATTGACTTGATTATTTATATTGGTTTAATTTATAGTTTTCTTTAAAGCCCATGTATATGTGACTCATACTTAAAGTAGAGTGAAAAAGTAAGGATAAAGTAGTAAAAATGATATTTTAAAAAGTTAAGTTTCAAACTGGACAATTATTTTGAGACGGACGAAAAAAAAAAGAGGACGAAAATTTAGGGACGGAGGGAGTACTAAATATAGTTAATCTGTATCTCCTCAAATGTCATTTTGTGAGGAGGTTTGAAATTAAAAACGTAGTGAAAATTTCAGCTAAATATTTTCAAGGTGTTAATGATTTAGTGTTCTTAAGCGTTAATTTTGTAAATTATATTCTAATTTTTTTCTCAAATTTAATATAATAATGAGTAATGATATGATATACAACAGTTCAACGACCAAAATGACGCAGTTACACAAATCCTTCTTCATCATGATTGTTCCTCCTCAAAAAATGTCATTAGACTCAACATTAGATCCCTACAATTCACATCGAAAGTTTAAGACAAATCTGATTCTCGATTCTGATTCAGTGTATGACAACAGTGTGTCTAGGCCTTTTCGAGCCTCGCATTAGATTTTGTTTGGCAACGCATCATAATCTAAATATAGTTTGTGTAAAAAAAAAATCTATACCGCTGATGGATACAAATTATATATATATATATATATATATATATATATATATATATATATATATATATATATATATATATATTTGTGGTGGGAGGGACTAGGGTGGGAGTAATTTTCTCCTCATCCTATTAAGGATAACAATTATGAATAATTGATTACAAAGAGAAATCCATTAAGCCAACTATTACAGTGTTGTATTTTGTTAATAAAATAGGACAATATTTAATACATCACCTATAAAATATTTAATACAATACTTTTAGTTGTAAAAATATTATACTACCCTTAATAAAATTTTAAAAAAATTGTTTGAACACCGCCACCGGTCCGCCACCACCGATCGCCTAGCCACCACTACCGACCCCCTAGCCCAGTCCTCCTCCCTAGCCCCAGCCTGCCTGGGTAGCCCCTTCCCCCGAGCCCAACCCATTGACTTGGCCTCCCCCAATCCCTCCCACACCGTCTGGGACTACCCCAGTCCGTCCCGCACCCCTCCCACACTGAATGGACCTCCCCCAGTCCCTCCCCCATGTAGCCCACAAAGAGGACTGCTCACTGTCGAGTCCATATATCTTTTTTTAAAAATTATTATTAACTTTCATAAAATGAGAAAATGTCAATTTGATCCATTTTTAATAAAAAAAAATTGTATTAAATATTTCATATGTATTGCATTAAATATCCATGAAGAAAATATTCTTGGTAGAGATTGACATTGACTCCACTTGTAAACCAAAAACATTGAAGCCAACCAATTCCTTGTTGTATTGGGACTAAGCTCATTGTGGGATAAGCCTTAACAATTTTCAATTAGTTTTGGGTTAGCTAATGAAAACATATTTTAACCTCAAACTTATTAAATTTTAATTAATGTTTAATCATAGCCACATAGCTAATATTAATTTATTAAAATGAAAACCATTTTTTTAAAAAGACAACATAACCGCCTTTTTGGCAGGCATGAATTAGATTATTTTATGACTGTGCATATGTCACTAGTTTTGTGCCATGCGTGTGTACTTAGCTAATATTTTTTCTTGGATTTTGTCTTTTTTTTGTTATTTTATTTAAATTCAAGATGGCATGTTTTTTCATTTGATTCCTTTAAACGAAGATTAGATAATTTATAAAGTCCCAAAACTGAATATCAAAAAAATTATAGCTTAAAAGTTTCTACTAACATCATAATTAAGCCATGAACTTCTATTTTAAATGGGAATTTATTTTTCTTTTCAATAATGTTAAAAATTATAATATTTCATATCAAACAACAATAACAACAGTAATAGCCTAACCCATAATTATCCATACACCCATTTTATGCCCAAAAGTCCAAACATTAATATTCTATAAAAATTAGTTAGCATATCCTAAAAATAATAATAAAAACTTAATTATTTTGTAAACTTCCTTTTACAAGCTCAATTCTGATTTTCTAAATTTTATTATCCTATTTTACAAGTATACACAAATTCTTCTTAAACAAACTAATATCAAATAAATACATTTGATAGCATAAGTTACTATACATAAAAAAAATATAAAATACAATTTTTTTACACATATACATCTGGGTTATTTTTTTTTACATAACAATACTAATTTTAAGTAAATACATATTATGTTTAGTTTCACGTAAATATATTCAACAACATAAACTACATTCAACATATTTTTTACTTTCAATTCCCGACACATAAAATTTTTAAAATAAGGAAATAAATTTTATAATAGAAATAAATATTCGGAATATAGGATAGCCAGCGAGAAGAGCTAGCACAATTGGTGAATGCCGGCTATCTTATATTCTACTATATTATTTTTTGTTGGTAAAATGTAAAGAGAGACACGAGAGGGGGATTTTACATATATATAAAAAATAAAAACTTAGAAAAGACAGTTTCACTGTTGGAGCCTTGTAGGGATGAATTGTGAGAGAGAGTGACTCCCTTTAAGACCTACTAAAAAAATAGGTGGAGGGTACAATTGTAATTTCGGTTTGGAAGGAGGCAGAATTTAATAAAAAGAGTAAGTCTCATGTCTCTCCTAAGATCGATAATATAATATATTTCATATATATTATATTTATAGTATTAGTGAATATAATATATTTGTTAAAGATCTTAATTGTAGGTTTCCTAGTTCCTCTTGTAAATTCTAAATTTAGACTCTCTCTATAAATATGTTTACAATATCAATCTTAACCCTACCAACTCACGGTACGTCGAGTAAAAAAGATCTATCTTACAAAAAAAAAAAAATCGTAAAACCGTCTTACCCAAGTATTTACATAATTAAAAAAAGGTATCTAGCACCCGTGTATCCAAAGCCAGTGACTATGTTTAAACTGGTGGCAGCTCCGTATGATACAATACTAAAACATATTTTATGCCCAAGTAAACACTATTGCCTTTCTTTTTCTTTGATTAGCTTTTTTGAGGAAAACAAGATTGCTTAGTAATCATAATGGACTTTGATTAGGCATTAATAATCCAACCATTAGAACCCAAATCAATGGGCGACCAATTTGTCCTTATGGAAGATTATACTAGTGTTTTGGTTGCACTGATAATCACGATTAATATCACCCACAAATTATATGACAGCTTGACCAAAGGTTGATAATAGCTAGATTTTCTGATGAAATTGATATGGAGAATGTGATTACGTACTCCTTCAAAATTAACCAAGAAACTCCACGTGTTGTGATAGGAATCGTATTTTGATGGATCTCATTGTGCAATGCTCAAAACATGAAGGTTTTCCTTCCAACTTAATTTACATGTTTCTTATGTGTGAGTTTTGCTTCCATCTAGCCTTCCAAACATAACTGACGTAACGGAAATAACAACTTATGAATTTTTAACCAGAGAGTCTCACACAAAGAAGTCTACGATGATTATGGTTCTACACAGAAAAATAAAATACTTTATTATTGATAAGTTGTCAAAAACATGTATAAAATAAGTATTTATATACCCTAAAACAATCCAAACCCTAAAAAGCAAAATAAATCAAAATTACGTGAAAAAAAAAAACACCAAAACCTGACTAAAAATCTTCTGAGCCTCATGATAACACTTAAACGGCGTTTTTTTGGCTTTAAAACTTGCTTATCATGGGTTGCATTGTGGTTTTGTGGATATATTCGATTAGATAAGTGTGCGGTATATCCTGTGGTTCATCTAGAGTCAAAAGTTAAGTTCTGCGAACGGAATGCTCCTCAACCTTTTTGATTTCTACAAGTGTGAAAGTTTCAAAACCGACACTTTGCACCACTCCATCCAGATTTCTTCTCAAAACTATTAGAACTCTCCGACTTGGTGAGAAATACTTGAGCCACTTGTTCTACTACACCAGCAACTAGAAGGGATGCATGGGACAACATAGAGATCGTATCACATCACATATCACATACAAGTAAAAAAATGAACATGAGAAAATTGTTGATAGAAATAGAACGTCAATAAAATTAATGCAAAGACTGATTTAACTAGGAATATATAACGTGTAGGAGTAGAGTCTTTTGGTTGAAGAGGATTAGCCATTTTTTCAGGAATGACTCATTATGCATGTGCAATACGTAAAATTAAAACTTGGACGCAAATGCGAGTTTATATCAAAATTACCCCATCAAGGTAAATGTTTATTTTTGCAACGAGATTAATAAAACACAAGTGGCTAGACACTTGGCTGGTTTAGTTTCTTAATTCTTCTTTATTTTCCCTTAATTTGGGTGTGTTGTGACACTTCCTACCTTTGGTTCTAGATTTTAACCTACTTTTGTTTCTATTCTTATTTCCAAAATTCGGATTATTCATTTGGTTTTGATTATGATTATGCTTATGACCATTATTTTTATCAAGCGTCATACCTCTCATCATGTGAACCTCATCGGTGTTAGATTTTCCCTTATTAGCTTTCAAATCTAATTCTTTGCCTTTTAAACTAGATATCACCGTATCAAGTGTGATCTTATCCCTACCATACTTAATAACAGATTTCACGTCAGCATAAGAATCAGGTATAGCATTTAAAAGCACAATCGAAGAGTAATCATCTATGTGTTCATCGCCGGTTTGTTTTATGTCTTCTACCAATTTGGTAAAAAATTAGAAAGTGAACTATTTTTTAGAAAGATATAAAAAAGAAAGAATGATTTTTTTATTATTAAAGATCGTATAAGTTATTACTCTCTCTGTTTCGGACATAGAATTTTATTTTAAGATATTTCACTTATAAAATCCATTTAAAAAATTAAAGTATAAAAATATAATTTTATTATTATGAACTACTAAAACTATCATTTAAAAAAAATTAAATAGGAACTCTTTATCGGAAGAACAAAGTAACTCTTAACTTTGCCCAATCGTAAATCAAGTAAACAATACCTTGTTCTAGTGGGGTCCACGTTTGTTTCTTGATGGGTGGTGAGGTTAATTCCATTGATAATTATGATATTAGAAATGACATTACCTACTGTCTATGACTCTATTATTCAAATTAACAAATAGAATGATTAAAAAGAAACCTAATTTTTAAGGTGCTATATTATAAGATTGAAGATAATGAAGGGGAATGGTATAGCCATATAGGTCAGCATCATTATAAAGACCAAAGCAAAGGCAATGACATCAACGGAAGGTAATGGGTCATGAGATGTATCTTCAATTCTTCACATTGGTCTGACTCAGCTCTGACTGTGACTCTATGGTGGTGGCCTGTTTCATGGCGCCATGATCTCTATGACTATGCATGTATGCATTCCCACCTCATGACATGGGCATCATGGGCATGGCATGTATGGTGATGGATTGGAGATTTTGAAGAAACTATCACCTGGGATGCACGTGCAGTGTTATAGTGTATGAAATGGGTTTGGCTTTGGAATCTTTATGCTGCGCAGAATTGATCAAGGGACAAGCGTGACGTTTGTACTAATATATTACAATATATTTTTATATTATGATTTATAACTTTAATGAGATTAATAGTCTTTTTCCAATTTTACTGCAGTCCAAAAACTTAAAGCAAAAAGTACGTAATAAGTTGGTAAGTGGTTGTTTTAATTTAACCCATGTCTCAAAACAGTTTTACCAAATGTTTTATTGAAAAACAAATATGTGAATAATTTATTTTTTATTTTTTTAACCCAATAGATGGTTGCTGGCCGTTACGAACCTTATAACAAAACTAGTTTTATACCCGTGCGTTAAACGCACGGATATATATATATTTCAATTAAATTATACTCAATTAAATTATAATCAAGCAAAATAATAACAAAAAACAAAATTCAAAAAAGAGATTATTTCAATGAATAGAAAAATATCAATTGATTCATTTGATTAAAAATTATTATGAAAATAAATAAATATATGTGTCAGTTGATTAACAATAATAAAATAAATAAATTTGAATAACTGCAATTTATGAAAAATAAATAAATAAATAAAATGAAAATACAAAAAAAAAGTGTATCGTAGTATATCAATTTTTAGTATAGCAACGTCGATTTGGATTCGTGATGCATCAATTTAGAATCATAATACATCGTTATGAATTTGAAATAGACCATTTGAACGTGAGACATCGATTTAAATCGCGATGCACTGCTATGGAATGAGAATGACAATTACACAATTTTGAATCATGCATGGCAATTGGCAATGTATGAATTGATGCTTATCGCAAACGTGTCTGATTCATTAAAGGTATAATCGTCCTTTCACATCAAAGATGTTTTTTTCTGATTAACAAAGCATAGTGGACAGCGGTTGAATATCTGTCAAAAGAGACCGACCCAATTTTTACCATATTCTATTCAAACCTTTAAAAGACAAAAAAAATATAAATCGGTCTGACGTGTTCATAACCCGACACATATTAATTGAATGACAAAACTTACTCTAAACAAATTTAATTGACGATGATCGATTGAAAATTGACTCAAATAATTCTATTTGTACTAGATTTAAGCCTGTTTATGACTCATTTCAATATTAATAATCAATCACAATTAAAAAGACAAATTTAATCTTTTGGTTTTGTTACTTCGCCTCACTCACGGATATTAAAACGACATTGTTTTAGAGTATATATATATATTAAAAACCCTTGTCTTGGGTCTCGCTACCTCTTGTCATGATATCTATTTCAGTAACATTGCCCTCTCAGAAGAAAAAACAAACTATTAACCCAACTTATGAAACCAATTTTCATTTTAGTTTTTCTTCTTCGGTCTCATTACTCATGATCCCTCTCCCATTCTCTATCCTCGAAAATATCTCTATGAAGGGGATCATCAAAATAGTTTTCAAGTGAGAATGCTTGAAACCCTAAATTTGGTCAGTCTCCAACTAAATTTCAAGAAAGTAAATGAACACACGATAAGTAAACAATTTTAGAAGAAAAGCATAGTAGAAAAGGAACACAACGGCAAATCAATTCCTTCATGATTAAATGGTCGGTTCATTTTTTTAAGAGAGGTAACTTTGTATCTTCTGTTTGTAATTTCATTCAAATGGTTGCAGCCATTTCGAAAACCCACAACCAAGACTTTGTCAATATCGCCTGAGCCCAAATCAAGACAAGTTTCTTCTCGAACTTGTCTCCTTCCCTTCATTATGTTGCAATATTGTTTGTTTCGAAAATGTTTTGCAACAATCTTTGAATATCGATAGAAGGCGTCGACGATGGTAGATTAGTCTTATGGGGAATTTGAGCTTTTGAAACCTTTCGGATGGGTTGAGAAGGAGATGGGTTGAGAAGGAGACTAAGAAGGAGAATTCCCTTTTCTTTTTTTCTTTTGTCTTTTTTTCTTTTTTATTTGAACCACTAACATTACTAAGGGTAAATTTATTTATTTTCAAAGCGGTAACCGATAATCTCTTAGTAAAAACCTTTTTAGGATCAAACACATTTCAAAAAAATCTGTCATAGTATTGGTATAGTTCAGGGACCAAAAAATTATTTTATATAATTAATCATGTGCATTCGTGTTTTAAATGAACTTTTGATGTTTTTTAAAATTTGAATATGATGAAACGGATAACAAAATTTCAAATCTCTATATTTTTGTTGGTCAGTCATATATTTAATATCAATAATGAGTATTTATAATTTTGTTCATAATATTTCTTTTAAGAACTTTGATCCAATGAAATAGACAAAAAAATATTAATATATTTCATTTAGTTATAATGAGTTGTGAGTTTTTGTGATTTCATTGGAAGTATTTGTTTTAATAACTTTTAATCTGGTGAAGTAGACAAAAAAAAAATCATAAATAAAATTTGCATCCCTAAAATAGTAATTTCCCGCCAAATAGTAATCTGTATATATATACAGATTAGTCATTCAGTTAGAATTAATTGTGAATATTTGTGATTCACTTAAGTGAAATTTCTTGCGCAAAATCATCCATGATTTTTCTGAAGTTTATTTGGCAACAATGGAAAACTAACGGTTGTATGTATAAAATGTTGTGTTTGGATAACAAAACAATGAATGCAGTGGCTCTAGTTTCAAGGAGTTATAAGTATTTGAATTTGTATTATTTAATAATTGGATTCATTAAATATTTGTTATAAATAAGGGTTACTATTTTAGGAATGCAAATTTTGACAAAAAATTATTATTTTAGACTACCTTTTATATATATATATTATTATTGGACATAAAATATTGGATTATATTGCGAGACAAAATAAAACAAAGATCCCCTCTAAATCTCCAATGCACTCATTGTGATTGTGGCACAATTTGTCCAATACACTAATAAACTCTTTTCGTGTCATTTGAAAAGCCTCTTTTTTGAAAAATCAAAACCTTTTTAGAAACTTTTATTATGAAGTTAAATTAGACAACAATATTTTTTTCTTTTTCCAATTGTTGGACATTACATATTATCCTTCGCGTTTAGACGAGACTCCAACCTAGACTTCGTTTTGTGTAGCGTTTTAAAAACACAACTTTTTCAATATGTTGCGTTTTTAAAACGCAACTTTTTCATAAATCTAGTGTTTTTTTTAATTACAGTAAACATGTTTTAAAAACTATTTCAAAAAGTTATTTTCACAAATAAAAAAAGTAGTTATAAACGCAATAAATTTTTAAAACGTTCCAAATTAGAGCGTTTTAAAACGCTGCATATTTTTAAAACGCTCCAAATTTGAGTGTTTTAAAACGTTGTATTGAAATACTGTAAAAAAACAACGTTTTAGTCAAAACGCTTCACCAAACAAACATTTATTATCATTACACGTGAGATGACATTAAAAAAATGATCTCCACCGATTATACACAACTCTTTCCGCGTTATTGACGAAATCTTTTATTTTTTGAAAAGTTAGAAATCTTTTTTATTATTTTAAAAATAATCATGATTACTAAATCTTATTTTAAGATCATAACTTGCAAAATGAGAAAATAAAATTAGAATAACATTTTTGAACCAATTTAATTAGGAAAATAGTAAGTCTCTTGTAAAACAGTCTTATAGATGTTAATTCGTAAGATGAAGCTTCATTCTCTCATAACTCAATCCACTAACATACAGTGGATCGAGTAATAAAGATCTGTCTTACAAAAAATATTCGTAAGACCGTGTTACTTAAATTTTTGGTTTAGAAAAAAAAGAAAAAAATTATTTAAATGGTAGTACAATCATGGACTAATACAAAAATCTATTTTCTGGTAGGCAGGGCCGTTCCTGGGCATAGTTCAAAGGGGCGACCGCCTAATGCTCAAAAACATTAGGGGCCCAAAATTTATTTATATGTATAGTATATAAATATTAATATATAATATTAATTTATATTACAATAGAGGTCAGTTTATACGTGTACAATTGACTTGAGATAAGTAACAATTAAGATTTATTATTTTACTTTAATCCAAATTGTATCTAAACAGACTAAACCTATTCCTATTCATGTTAATCCAATTGTAATTGTAATCCAAATTGTATTGTAACTGTAAAGACTTATTTTGTGGGGTCAAAGAGAAAAAAAGACAGTCATAAGTGATAATTCATTTTACCGTTATTGTTTTACAGTTTTACCGTTATTGTTTTACAGTTAATTCATTTCCACATTATACGCTTCATTTATCTAGTTTCTTCTCTGTTAACGTGCATAACTGAATCAATTTAATTTTAGACCATTAGCAAGTTTTGAATTTTTTTTATTTTTTATTTTTAATTGTTATCGTTATTAACTTAATCAATTTTTTTTTCGACCCGCGATTTAGTATAAAAATATTTTTTTAAAAAAATCGTAAGTTTTGTAATTTGAAATATTTGTTTTATTTTACTTTTTAACTGTTATCGTAATTAACTTAATCAATTTATTTTTTGAAACTGAATTTTAATTTAATTTATGTCTAAGTTTTAAATATTTATATTTTATTTTTTTTTGTTTTTAATTGTTCTCGTAATTAACTTAATCAATTTTTTTTCCGGCCCGTAATTTCGTATAGAAATATTTTTTAAAAAAAAAATCGTAAGTTTTGTAATTTGAAATATTTTTTTTTCTTTTTAGTTGTTATCATAATTGACTTAGACAAATTATAAGTAAATATATTTATATTTTAATTTTTTTTCTTTTTAATTTTTATTGTAATTAATTTAATCAATTTAATTTTTTTGGCCCGCAATTTTGTATACAAATAATTTTAAAAAAAATTGTAAGTTTTGTAATTTGAAATATTTGTTTTTTTTCTTTAAATATTAATTCATTTCCACATTATCTGCTTCATTTATTGACAAATTCCCAAACTGGCGCTGTGCCATCGGCGCGGGCAAGAATACTATTCCCTCCGTCCCTAAATTATCGTCCTCCTTTCCTTTTTCGTCCGTCCCAAAATAATTGTCCACTTTTAAACTTACCTTTTTAGAACATCACTTTTACTATTTTACCCTTACTTTTTCACTCTACTTTAATTATGGGCCACATACACATGGACATTAAAGGAAACTACACATTAAACCAATATAAATAATTAAGTCAATTGTTTTTTCTTAAATTGTGCGCCGGCTCAACTAGGACGATTATTTAGGGACGGATGGAGTAGTAAATATTAAAAGAGATTGAAAATTACCAATTGGAAACGACTTAGTTGTGAAAACGATAGGATGCGACAGCCAGCATACGATTAGACGAAAGGGCGGCAAACAACAAACCCTCGACCTCTGTAACGCCCCATAATCTTGCATGTGCATTCTATGCTTGTATTTATACTTTCTTGGTTGATTGTGAGCATGATTACTTGTTATATATATGTTTTAGAATCATTCCTAAGTCATTTTAGAAGTTCATAACATGTTTAGAATCATATAAACTTGTTGGTTGAATCGCCGGTTTAATCGCGTTGAATTTAGCCTTAGCGATTCCTCTCGTTGCTCGTATTTGCTTCTATTTCGACGTACGAAGTGTTCGTTGAGTTCTTAGCTTTATATTCAAGCCTTAATCAAGTTGAAACAAACCTTTTTCATGCCCAAGACATCCTAGTTTGATTGGCGCTTGATTTGAGTTTAATCGTTGTTCATTCGCGTGGTTCGCGCCTTGTCCAGCTTGTTCCGGGGTTGTTGGTGCGTTTCCGACTTGTTTTGAGGGGTTAGACCTTAGAATGGTTGCCCAAAAGTTTGGGACCATTTAGATCAAGTTTGAATCAAGCCTTTTAGAGATCGAGCCGAGGCGGCCGTGCGGGAGGCTTGGTGAGGCGCCCGCCCAAATGCAGGGAGCAATTGCTGAATGGACTGAACTTTGGGAGAGGCTCAGTAGAGCATGGGGCTTGGTGAGGCGCCCGCCTCACTTGTTTTGTCGCTACTGGGCTGATTTCCTCTGCTTTCGAATTTGACGATTTGTTCACTTTAAACCCCTACTTAAACCTATCCTAAACCTCCCTAACCCTTCCTACTTAAGTCCTAACATCCCTAACTAATTTTAATGATGGATTAAGAAGGCTTGTTGATCATCCAAACCTTATCCTAAGAATCTCAAAGGGACCACAAGTGGTTGACACATGTCCCACTCAAGAATTAGACCAATATAAGCCCCAATTCAGATTTTTGACCCTCATTCTCACCCTCTCTTCCAAAAACGAATTTCATCTCTCAAGGTTCTTCCATGGCTTCTTGGAGCTAAACCCTTCATCTTCAATCATTCATTCATCCTTTGCCCAAGAGCCTTTCATTAAAGTTGAAGAGCTCATCAAGGGAGCATTTCCATCCAGAATAGTTTCTTCTATTTCCTTCTTTGGTGAATAACTAGTAAGTTACCTTCTTTATCTTCTTCTTCTTTTAGTTCTCATTGACCCTAAGGAAGCAAAGTCTATGTTGGTTGAGGTCAATGAGGGCACTTGTATGCTTCATAGGCTATATTCTTGTATGTTGGAATTGTGAGCTTGCTAGAGGATGTTATTATTAGGATGATTTCCTACCTATGAATGTTTACAATACTCTCCATCTTGTCTATTTAATCTTGTCTATTTTGAACATTTAAAGCCATGAACATGATATATTTAAAGCCATGTTGGGAGTATTGATATTTTATGTTAGATTGATTTATGAATGCCCTAGTTTATGCCTTCTTGAAATGTTGTAAAAGTGTTATGTGTTCTATCCTAAATTTTGGACTCTATGATGAACTTGAATCACTTTGCATTGCCTGGTGAGTTTATAACCTTGTTGAACCTAGAATTGACCTAGGTTGGGTTATGAAGATAGCTTCAATCTTCCAATTTGGGAATTTAGAGTAAAGACTCAACTAGTCGACTTTTAGGAATATTTGAACGTGT